>MU223996.1:769919-786254 GCA_018584345.1 Thuja plicata | reverse complement strand
CATTGAGTGGTCACTTTGGGATCACAAAGACACAAGAACTAGTTCAAAGGTTCTACTATTGGTCGAGGATGAATATTGATGTCAAAAGGTATGTGGAGAGTTGTATAGTGTGTCAAAGAGCCAAGGGTAATTCATCAAGTGCTAGACTTTATCATCCCCTACCTATTCCTACTAGACCATGGGATTGCTTGAGCATGGATTTTGTAGTTGGGTTACCCAAAACCAGACAAGGTATGGATAGTGTGTATGTAGTTGTGGATAGGTTTATAAAAATGGCTCACTTTGTGCCATGCAAGACCTCTAATGATGTCAGCCAAATAGCATCTCTATTCTTCAAAGAGATAGTAAAAATACATGGGTTACCTAAGAGTAGTGTGTCTAATAGAGACACCAAATTTATGAGTCATTTTTGGAAGACTCTTTGGCAAAGACTAGGCACTAATTTATCCTTTGGATCTGCCTACCATCCTCAAACTGATGGACAAACTGAAGTGGTGAATAGAAGCCTTGGAAATCTACTGAGATGCTTGACAAAGGAGTATGGACAACAATGGGATCAATTGATTGGACAGGCTGAGTATGCCTACAATGACACCATCAATAGGTCAACAAGTAAGAGCCCCTTTGAGGTGGTGTATGGATTACATCCTAGAGGAGTCTATGAGTTGAGAGACTTGAAGGATGGAGTGAAATCAAGTGGATATGCAGATGATTTTTCTCAAGACATGCAAGAGATACATGATACAGTCCAAAAAACCTTGACTGAGAACACCTTGAAACATAAGGAAAAGGTTGATGAAAGTAGGAGGACAGTTGAGTTTAATGTGGGTGACATGGTTATGGTACATCTCAACAAGTCCAAACTTTAGAAGGGAGTCCCTCACAAGTTGCAGATGAGAAGGATAGGCCCTTGTCCTATCTTGGCTAAGTATGGTGATAATGCTTTCAAGGTAGAACTCCCAGAAGATAGTGGACTGTCACCTATATTCAACATTGCAGACTTAGACCACTACAAAGGACCAAAGCAAGACTTGGATTAGAGTCTTAAAGAAGTAATCAAAGATGTGGATGAGATACAATTACCATCTGATACAGTCACAGGAGCTGACAGCATACTAGATACAAGAATCTACAAGAGGACTAGAACAAACGAGTATAAAGAGAACTTGATCAAAATACATGATCAAAAAAATGCAGATGCAGTATGGGTCAAATAATCAGAGTTCAAGAAGCTAGGTGTTGATCCAAGCATCATCAATCCAAGGGTGGATTGATCTTTTTGTTTTGGGGAGGATGGTGCAGGAGCACCTAGGCTAGCCTCCATGTTTGTTCATTTTGGATTGTACTTGACATTAGCCAAGTCAAGATAGGTTAGTTTTTTTTTTACCTTAGGAGGTCTTAGCAATGTAGGCTAAGTGAGTTAGTCATTAGGACTAAGGTCACATCAATAGCCATTGTTTGTAGTTTTCAAATTCTTAGGCTTAGTTGTTAGGTGATGGTTTGGAGTCATGAATGTGTCCTAATCTCATAAATAAGGACATAGAGATGCCATAGGGTCTTTAATGATCTTGGATCCTCAAAATAGAGAGGATAGAGGTCCTAAAATGTAGGGAGGAGGCATAATTAAAAAGATGCCAAAAGTTGCTATTTTGTTGTCATGACAACATTTGTAATAATTGCAAATGTTGCATGCAATATGGTTACATCGGATTATCCTTGAAACTAGGAGTGGAGAATTGACAAAAAAGGCCCTAAAATGGTGGAAGAAGGAATCTAGTGTATGGGAGACTCAAATCATGAAGTGAGTGGATTCATTGTAACTTTTGAGAAGAGCAATACAGTCTGTAATTTTATGTGTCCATAAATCCCGAGCATTTCCTTGTGACAATCATACTTTATGGATTGAAATCTTTGAAGTAATGTTTTTTTTTTGTGTTCTTAGGAGTGTTTGGAATGTTTATTATTCAATAACAAAGTTTATTTGAGGTAGTTTAAGGTCTAGTTTAAATTGTTTTGTGTTTGGGGTAGTTCATTGGTCCTGTCCTGACCAATCAGTCTAGTTATGACTCTCCCATTAAATCTAACCATGGGAAACTTCCAAGGGTAGATGGAAATGTTAGGGGAGTTATTATTGTACATATTTGTAGAGTTAGGAATTAGGGAAAGGCAAGTAGCTATTTTTAGGACCAAGTCCTAGGCGAGCATGCACTGTCTGGTTAGAGATTTGGTGGAGAAACAGTGAGCTTTCATGAGCAGGGGAAGAAGGTACAATACAATCAAAGTACATGTAAAGTTAGGGTTTAGTGTTACCTTGACATGCTAGGTTGGTCGAGTTCATGCCAATTTGTGAAGACAATTTTTGGATGAGTTTTTCTTAAAGTTGCAGACTGTCCTAGTTTTTAGACCTATTAGCCCTATAAGACCGAGTTTGTAGGAACCCTATGTATGGAGGGCTTCTAAACCTAAAACCTTAAAAATGTCTTGTAATGTGATAGAGGGTATCTGGATATGGTCTTATATTTTCAATTTCTTTGGGAAATTTTGAAGTTAATTAGGAAAAACACCCTGGAAAAGGCTACAAGGAATTAGGGCTCCTTATGCCAAAAGTGTGAACTCGATTACAAAGAGTGAAGAGATCCCTCAAGATGGATTCCAAATTGATAAAATGTGATGTATACATGTTGATGGACACCCTTGCAAATGAATCAAGAATGTTAGAGTGAAAATTGGCATTTAGACTCTTCTAAGTGTGAGTGGGAGAAGTGGAGAAGTGAAGTAATCATAGGGTGTTAGTCTTTCAAAGGGTGAAGCACAAGTGGAGACTCTTAGGGGAGAGTAAGATAGGGACTTAGTTAATGATATAAGACTAATAAGGACCTAGAGGAGATTAGGATCCTTGAAGAAGACAAAGAAGATCTTCTTAGTAGATTGTACAAGCAAACCCATTGGAACACTTACATCAAAATTCAAGAAGGATTTCAAGAACAATATCCTCACCAAAAAACAAGTAATTGAACAAGTTGATAAAAATAAAATGAAGTAAGAGCAACTCAGTGCAGCTTACAAATGGAACAAGTTGATAAACATCAACTGAAGTAAGTGCAACCCAGTGCAACTTACAGATGAAAAAAGTTGATAAACATCAACTGAAGTAAGCGCAACCCATTGCAACTTACAAATGGAACAAGTTGATAAACATCAACTGAAGTAAGAACAACCCAGTGCAACTTACAAATAGAACAAGTTGATAAACATCAACTGAAGTAAGTGCAACCCAATGCAACTTACAAATGGAACAAGTTGATTAACATCAACTGAAGTAAGTGCATCGCAGTGCATCTTCCAAATGGAACAAGTTGATTAATGTTAACTGAAGTAAGTGCATCCCAGTACATCTTACAAATGGAACAATAGATCAAAAGGAATTCATAAAATATACAACAATAGATCATATAAAAATATGAGAGCAAATAATGCTAGATAATGAAATAAACCACTGGAAGGCAATGTTGTATGATAACTCATAATACTTAAAAAAACTATAATTTAACATTATCAATGAGTTTAAGTGCATTATATCAATCATATGACATATTTATTTTGTGTTCCTTAAACGCAAGAATTAGATCAAATTCAATCTTCCATGAAGAAAAGTTGGCATAATTACAAAAACATGAACAAAAAACTAGCTAAGAAAAATGTTTTCCCCTTTGTTTAATGAATATAATCTCCTTTCTTACGAATGATGATCAAAATGAAATATTTCCATAACAAGTTGTTAGAACAATTTAATTTAATCTCTAGAATCAATGTAGACATGATTAATTAAGAAAGAGATGATCAAATTAACTTAAACAAAGTGAAATACAATGAATATATGCTGATCAAGATCAAGAAAAATAAATTTAAATTAATGAAACTCTCAATTTGAATGATTAAAATTTATTTAAAAAATAATTAAATTTTTAGTTTAAATGAAGGAATAAATTTTAATTGCAATGAAATAACGAACCAACAATTGAAAATGGTTAGAATTGATACAATGAATGTAGGAGTGAAGCGATATTAAGAAATATTGAGTAGAAAAAAAGTTTTGACAATTAATTTTTTTTTAAAGTTAAAACAAATAAAGTTAGAAGAGATAACTTTAAATAAACTTGGATTAATTAATAAAAAAATAAGCAATGAAAAATGATTTGAATTGTAGGATTTGAGAAATACAAATCCACAGAACGCCAAGAAAACCTACATGCAAGAAACCTATTACAAGAGAGAAGCATGAAGGAGGAAAAAGAAAAACTCAGAATTACTCAAAAATGGTAGAGAAAAATTATATTCCAAGTTAATTGAAAAAAGAATTACAAGGTTCAACCTATAAAGGTGAACAAAACCCTAAAGCCTAAAAAAGCTAGGTTGCACATTAATAATTAATAAAAGAATTGATTATTAATGCACCTAAGAGAAAGCTTAAGCACTAAAGAGTAATGACTTAACTAATTAAATCAACATGATTTAGTTAATAAGAAAACTAAAGATTACTCTAACATGAATAACCAAGGTGATGTATACAAATTTTTTTTTTTAAATCTAATGCTAAATAAAATTATAGGAATTGAATTAAATTATGTTGATTGATAAATTAAAGAAACTATTTAAAGTTTAAATGAGTCAAAGGAATGTTCAAACTAAACTAAAATTAGATTTAAAAAAAAACCACAGATAAATGATTAAAAAGTACAGAGAATCCCCCTTGTAGGAATAATAGAATGCACAATATTCTCCCTGCAAAAATAATTAAAGGAAACTCTGCCAAACACTGCCAAGTGGAGGAAACACTACCAATACTGTGCAGATAGTGAGCCAAGAAATATTTCCAAAAAATGTTGTGAGAAAGGCTTAAGTTAGAGATATATATTATGTAAACAACAGTTAACTCCATGTTGAACAGTTAAGTTGTAGGCCCAAAAAAAATGCTAGGAATGACAGAGATGCAGAAACATGGGAGAGGGAGTGTTGTGTGGGGTGCAACAATGTTGTTTTAAGTATGATGCGCAAGGAAGAAGCAGGAAAGAGAATGCAGCCAAGGAGGATTCCATGCTGGAGAACTAGCACAGAGGTGTGTGGGAGAGATGGACATGGCCAATGAACATTTGAATAATAATAACCAAAGTTCTAAGGATGAATCCTTCATTGACGAAGGTACCAAATTAAATGTCAATTTATAAGAGCAGCCCTGGCATTTTCCCCCTCAAAAGAAAGAAACACATTGAAGAGAGAGGGGAGGTAATAGTGTAGTTAGGGAAATGGCTCTAAGAAATGTTGTGCTCAAACACATGAGGGTTGCAGTTAACCCCATTGGTTCTATTGCATTGAGAGCCCTTGGATGGGGACCATTGAGCAACACCATGCATTGGATGTCAAGTGAGGCATCCTTGGACAAGGATGAGGTCACTGAAAGAGTGTTCTTCATCATTAAGAGCTTCCCCAAGGTTGATCCTTCTAAGGTGACTCTGACTATGAATTTATAGAAGGATTTAGGGCTTGACAACTTGGATACCATTGAAATAGTGATGGCTTTGGAGGAGGAGTTTGCATTGGAAATACCAGAAAAGGAGTCTGAAAAAATTGATCTGTGCAGCCTTTCTATTGATTACATTTGTGCCCACCCAATGGCTAGGTGAAATAAGCCAACACTTTTGAATACTATGGGTATGTTTGTTTAGAGGTAAATTTTTGCATGATTTATATGTAAGATAGTAAGACAGACAGAGAAAAGAAATTTATATGCAAATAATTTCACATTGAAGTGAAGGAGAGCAGTGAGAGAAGAGAAGGGAGAGACAATGAAACAAAGAGCATACAAGAAGATAAAAGGTTAACAAGAATGGAAAAGGCTGCGTGGGGAGGCGAGAAAAGAATAATTATTGGGTTTGGCTTGATTCAAAGCGTATGGGCCTGCACATGATCCAGAGAAAAAACAAAAGAAGAAGATCCAGATACAACATATTTAAACAACAAACAAAGATACATAATTAGAGATTTATAAAACCTGCAGATATCAATGAGAAATTAATATAACATCAATAAAGATAAGATTAAAAAAGAGAGTTAAACAACAACTAATCACATGCACAGAGATATCAAGGAATATGAAGATTAATATTAATTGAATCCTGCAATAGGCTAGCATAGGGTTGATCAAAAAAGGATTAGATTAAAACTTGTAAGAACAATAGAGCATGCAAGTATGAAATCCCTTGCAGTTTCCTGACAGAGGGTGAGGTTAGTACCTAAATTTTTTTTGAAATATATATTAATACACTTAGATTTGCAAAAAAAGAAAGAAACCCTACAAACAAGAGTTAGATCAACAAAAAAATTTGAATTCTTCTCCTCAACCGAGACATCTTTCAACTATTCCTGCATGCAACACTCAAAACAAGGATTAAACTAGCTCTGATACCATGTTAGAAACATAAAATAAAATAGAAAAGAGATAAATAAAGAATCCAATAGAGTGTGCAAAATGAAGATTTTTACCAAATACAAAGAAAGAGAGATATTTTCCTTCAATATATCAAACACCAAGTTCATCAAAATGCTCCAAGACCAAACACAAAAACTCAAGGATTTTGAAAGGGGAAAAAGAAAGAAAAAACCCCTTGTGTATAATATGAATGAGGCATAAAGCCTAAAGAAGAAGAAAGAAAGAGAGCAATAAGCTCATTACAATATTGTGAGAGAAAGAATGGGAATGAGAGAAGAAGAGAGAAGAATTCCCATGAGAGCCAACTTTGTGAGAACCAACCTTGAGAAGTGTGTGAGAATAATCTCTTAAGTAGAGATGAGTGAAGGAGTTTGCATGTAACTCCCATATCCTATGAGTGCCACATTCACATTAAGTGTGTGCCATGTGTAGGAATCCTCTTAAGGAGGAATATCTAATTTCCTTATTAAAAGAAAAACAAAAAATGTGACATGTCCTCCTACTTGGACTAGAGGACAAGAACAAAATAGGATACCTTGGTTTATCCTTTAATTACATAGATCACCAAGGAAAGATTAATTTCTAATAGTATCAGAGCAATTCTTACATCCTCAAATCCACCACCAATGGTTTCCCAAGAAAATACAAGTGCAATTACAAACATTCCATCCTTTGGACATCAATCAAGTTTTATTAATGAGAAACCTATTGTGGCACAAATTCAAACAAAAATGTCTTGCACCATGCCAATTTCATTCTGGTATCACAAACGAGATCACCTAAGAAACAAAAATGTAATCTAAATCTTTCAAGAGTTTGTTTTGAAAACTAGTTTATACGCAAGAAACTATTGATGAGCATGATCAAAATCATTTACATGTGTCTAGAAATGACTCATTTCAAATAAAATGCATCAATAACATATCTACCTATAGACACCCTAAAATGGACATACTTGCGACCTTACATTATAAACACTAATTTTCATCTATTAATTAATGGTTTTTTAATCATTAATTAGTCATCTATTTCTTCTAAATTCATGTCCCAAATCATTTAATCATATCCCCAAAATTAATTAAATAATTAAGTTTATTTAATTAATTAACCTTAATTAATTAATCTTTATTAATTAATTAAATTCAATTTCCTAAAGTTTAAATTTAAATATATAAACTTATTAAGTAATTCTTCTAATTAAATTAATATCATTTAAATTAATTTAATTTCACTCAATAAATTCAATTCTAAATAGAAAAGAATTGAATTATCATATGTTTGAATACTTTAATTACAAAAATCAATTAAATATTCAAATAAATCCTTTCTCAAGTTCAAAAAACTCATGATCAACTTCTCAGTTAACTAAAACATTACCTCTTCTCTCCAAGTTAAAGATGTGGAGTTCACTGGTTGCTTCTCAGTTAACTAAAACATTATCTCTTCTCTCCAAGTTGAAGAGGTGGAGTTTACTGGTTTCTCCTTAGTTAAACTAAAACATCACCCCTTCTCTCCAAGTTGAAGATGTGGATTTTACTTGTTGCTCCTCAGTTATCTAAAATATCACCTCTTCTCTCCTAGTTGAAGAGGTGGAGTTTACTAGTTACTTCTCCAGTTCCTTTTGATATCAACCATTCATTCTCTAATCTATGGGATCAATCTCAACAGTCTAAATCATTTTCCATATTCTATATAATCAACCCTTCACAACCATTTGAAGGATCCAGGATTTCAAGCTTTTGTGCACCCTTACTCTGCATGATTCTCGTAGGAAGCATCAAAGAATTCTTATGATCACAATCAATAATAATTTTCTCAACACTCCCAAGTCATAGACGCTGTCGATACCAATACTGAGAACCACACATATAGTGTTTCAGAAGGAGTAGAGAGAAGCATTAGAAGTCTCGAGCACTATGGTTTACATTTATTTGTTTTCCACTATCTTTTCTTGTTATTTTATTGTTCATAGGTTTGTTCTTAGTAAGTTGATTGATTTCCCCATTGCAAATTGGTGCTACTACACCTCGTTAATTCAAGCTTGGAGAAGGATTATATATACACATTTTGGTGAACCTGACATGAATCAAACAGCCTGATAATTGCTTGAAGTTGACAAACAGAATTTCCTGGCCTCGACCATACGAACGCAGTTCCTTTTTCTTTATTTTTTCAATAAATTTGTAATTTTGCAATTGACAGATGTTTTCCATAGTTGATGAAACTTTTCCATAATTGATTGGTTTAATGACGCAATCAATTTGTGGGTTTCACAATCATTTTCTATAGTTTTCTATCTCTATTTCTAGTTTTTAACCACAATTGACCGATCTATTTCACAATCGCCTAATAGAATTTCAAAACTGACATAATCATTTTCCATCTGATAGAAGAATTTCACAATTGCTATATTTTATCAATTGATTAATCAGTTCAGATTTGTTTCTTGGTTTCTGTGCAGGAATGAGAAAATGACATATGGCCAAAAGGATAATCAGATAAACCCCGAGTTCTAGATTGCTAAGAGAAGCCATAAGGAAAACCACTAACTATCGCACACAACAAAGGGAGATCTTGGCAATCATAGTAGAAGATCAAAGTGAATATTTCAATAGGTATCTATATTCTCTCAAGCATTTTGTAGCTAAGTAAAAGGTTAAAAGTGGCCTTAACGGTCTTAACAATCCCTGAGTTGCTGAATATTATTCATTTGATTGTTAAAAGATTTTGGTACTAATCACTTTTTTGACAGCTTGTGGCAATGAAACAGTTTAACAAAGAAACATAAAATCAACCCATTTCTCTTTTTGGTACTTTAAAAAAGAAAAGTGTATGCAAAACATCGCGAACTCACTTTTCCAATTTGGTGCTTAAAATTGACATGGTGGTTAACAATTGAACAAAGGAAAAAAATTGTTGAATTTCGTGTATTAAAATTGGACAAGCAATCTTCATCTACTTTGGGCTTAAAACTAAATGTGCATGCATGTATGGATGATAGATTAGTTCATACTTGAAATTCTAGTTCTTAATCGATTAACCTTGTGTATTGACTCATTGGTGCGCTTGCACAAATTTGTTATACTAACAACCTTTATACTTTTTAGAAAGGCTCGTCTGGGGAAAATGCTTCTTCCTCAGAGGATGACCTTAAACCAGTAATCCTTCCAATCGGTATATAAACAAGATGCAAGACAAAGCTCCATTTTATATCTAGCCAAGTTTAGGCGAGGTGTGTTGATGATAGCCTAGATTAGGTGAAGTATCCTTAAGTAGCCAGCATGGCCAACTAGGCTCCTAAGTGAGTCACACATGTAAAAACTGATTGGATAGACTCCACAGACCCTAATACAACCCATTAATTAGATACCTACCCATTTTACCTCTAAACAAGTGTCTTATTATAGTGCAAGGGGTTGTAGAATTTCCCCCAAGATTTCCAACATATGTGTTCCAGGATATTGTGATGATAAAAGAGATCTTCATTAGCACGACAACAATATCTGGAAATGACAAAAACATGGGCACCTACGTCTTGAATCTTCATGTCCTAGTAGTGTGATGATTGTTGTGTGAGCCAACAAACATTAAAGCATTGGGCCTATAATATTTCATCTTGAAACAAAAATTGACCTAGATTAATCTGACTGTCTTTGTTTATACCACCTGAAAACATTGCAACTTACAAAGTTGTAGAACATACACATTTCAGTCTTGGATCTTCAAAAACACTTTGTCTATTGCTCTTGTTTGTATGACCAGTTTCAAAAAAGAAAAACCAATGTAAAAAATTGTCAAAACAAGTCAAACGTGTTTGAGGTATAGTGTGTCAACCAAAATTTGTTCCAGAATCACATCACTGTTCCAAATAGATCATATTTTTATCAGACAGATTCCCAATTGCTATCATTTTCCAGACTATCGCACTTTGCCGCAATTGATGGAATTTTTTTGCAATTGATAGATTTTTACCATAATCAAGCACTTTATTTCCGCAATCGATCCTTTTATTTCCACAATCGTTGAACATTTACCCCAATTTACCTAGCATTCTGTCACAATTGATGGAATTTTTCCACAATCAACCTATCAAATTGTGCATTTATTCTATTAGCAAATTTGGATTCCTCTACCAGCACTCTGAATTTTTATTACTCTAAAAACCTTGGAAAAGATTCCCTATTTCATGTGAAAGATCAGTGTACACATCCCAAGAAAAAATGAAGAATATTGTGTGAATCTCTAAACTTGTAAGATCAACCCTCTTTGACAGTTCGGCTATTGTTTACAACATTGTTAGTTCTAAAGTTCAGACTAGATTATCATGATCCCTTTATCTCAACTTCATTAATCTCTATCAGTGAATTTTTCTCATCTAAGGCAATATTTAGAATCAATATCTTACATCACCAAAATATTTGAGATCAAGAGAAGTTAAAATTTATCCCTAGAATTACCCTTGTCAAACATAACTTGGACTCTCTTCAAGAGTTTATCTTTTTCTATTTTCTTTATATAACTTATTTTAGTTCAAAACCTGGATAACACCATGTCTCTCACACCCTATGGAGGACCTTATACAAGGTTAAAGGCTAGAACTCCACCCGATGAATCATATATTAAACAATTCCCCCAGTGGGATAAAAGAGCAAGAGGATTACCCATTTAAAAACACTAATCCTTCTCTTTACATTGAGAATATGCATCCTATTTGTCCCCATAGACTAACAATGTTCCAAGATGTCACAGAGGAGGAGCTTGAAGACATAGAGAAAGATGCCTATTCTTCATAATTAGTTGATGTTTTTTGTGGAGAGAAACCCCAAAAGATTCCTAGCCATGTTGATTAGGAAGGGAGTCAAACTCCCCGCTGAATTTAATATGTCAACAATATGGCTTGAGAACCCTCTAGCAGGACAAAGAAAAACTTGACCCTCTCAAACGGATCCTATGGTATACCAAATCTTGTCTTTTCTATCATCAATGACAATGACATTGTCGTAGACTATATCAAACCAAAATAGCTTTGCAAATAAAAATAGCACATCATCCACACAAAGCATGATAGGCTCCTAACTAAGTGCACCCCTGATCACTAGTTTATCTCAAGCATCATCCTCATGGACTTTTACATCAAACACTCATGTTGTGTCATCAATTCTACAAACAAGCAATAACCTATTTGCAACTACTCAGACACTGTAGTCTATCCCTGCTAGCTTTGGGCTCAATACTTCTCTCCCACAAGGATCAATCATTGTGGGTCCAACATTCAGTCAAAATCCACCCAAGGCTACACCTTTATTGCTACAGAGATCCCAACAACAACAATAACAACAACAACAAAAAAAATCTTGGACAAATCAAATTCCCCAGTATCAGAATCACACACTAGGAAATTGTTATGCCCTGCATACCTGTCCCTACATTTTGTAGGCAAAATATTGGGTCCCCCCCTTTTTTTTTGCTTTAGTCCTCCCTTGGTTTATTTTGGTTTTCTTTTGTTTCTTTGGCATTTTCCTCCATGGGGCCGGTGTTGCGTTCTCTTTTGGTCTTCTTTGCTCTGAGCCCCGGTCCCGGAGTGTTCGTCTTCTTTGTTCTAGCTAGACTCCAGACTCTAGGATTCTCTATCATTTCTTCCTCTTTTGTTAGAGGGCGTGATTGCATAGAATCCCTAGGCCTGGAGTTTGGAGGTTTTCCTTTCTCAGGGTTTTGTAGATGGAGAGCAGGATGTTTTTACCCTAGCAGTATAAATAAAGATTTACTTGTCACTTTTACATTTACCGTGAACAAGATTACCCAGAGTGATTAAGAGAAAAATTGCAAATTAAGTGCGAATTGCTTTGAAAGAGTGATAGTGCCTTCCAGTTGAGCTAATATCCAAGTTTGCATGTGTTTCTCGGCTTCCTTGTGAGATTGTGTGTGTTCATGATCATTTGAGGCTAATCAGTTGCAGAGCACCTCCCATTCTCCTCTTCTCGCATTTCTTGGTGTTAAGGTAGGTCTTTCGGCCCTCCTTTCTATTTTTTTTTGTTTGTGCTTGGGCTTGTTTTTTCTCTTTTAGTTTTGTCCTCATTCTCATTTTGTTTTCCTTTCTGGCTTGTTGTCTCCTCCCATTGGTGGGATGGCACCACAAGAAGGTTTTCTACCTTCCTCATTTTTTTTTTTGCCCTGTAAATGGTGTACGATAGTGTGAATACTGTAAATTCTTGTAAGTTCCTGTGTCAAGGGCTTGGTCTTGCTATAAATTGTAGGTAGTCTTAGGGTAGAGTAGTTCTTGTAAATTGCATCATTTTCCAGCTTCCCCTATATATTTTGGTCTATATATTGTCGTGGTGACTCTTCCTATGGCGAGCTCATCACACTTTGCATGTTATAACCCAAGTTTCAAGCTCGCCCTCATGGTGTCCGCCTAGTTTGAACTCAGCACCTTACCTGTTCAAGCTGTAGTAGTTTTCTCTCTCCTTTGTCACTTCATCATTGATGACAGGATTAATTTCCCATGAGTGAGCATTCAAAAACATCCCATCTGGCGTTCATTTCACTCATGTCAACACACCTATCACCATTAAGGGGCATTACACTATCTATTGGGTGACCACATGACAAACCATGTCAGCCAAGTACGGATCGCTGCCCGATCACTTCAATAATGACTAGTTTCTCTAGACTCTGGGTGATGAGAAGTCCTTAGGCCTTCATCCCATTTTTGTCACCTAAACTAATACCCCGAAACCTTCGGGTGTCGATCAGAATCCAGTCATTATTTACTATTATATTCTAGGATTTTGATGCACACTAACATTTTTTTAAACAGGTGCGAGATGGTGATGAACTCCCCAGAGTCCATAAAATTGTTTTATATTTTTATCATGTATTGATGGTTTTCCAGTCTTGCAGGTTGCAGGTTATCGAACAAAATGTTTGAAGTAACAACTCCTCCTGGAAGTCTGAAACTTCCAACTACCTCCACTCGGGTGGCCACAAAGAAAAAGGCAGAAAAGATGTTGGCCAAGCTTCCATTAACATCCAAATACACAAAGCAGGGTGTCCTTGTGGGATCCAAGGTGGATTCCAAGCTGCAGGATATCACCGATATAGAGCCCAGACTATGGGCTAAACTACAGGGCCTTGTCCAAATGATGTACCAATAGAGGGCTACTGAAGATGATATGGAAAAGAACATGGCCGCCTCTAGCATTATCACAGCTTCATTTTTCCCCTGCTTGGTGCAAGCACTAGAACTGATCCTTCAACTGGTGAAGCACAACGCTCCCACCTAGGTTGTTTTACTTGTCGATTCTCTACCACTACACTACTCGGCGGCCATTGTTACTCTGGATGCTGCCACTTTTTCTTCGGGACTAGGAATCCCCCAATTCAAGGGAGCGATTTTTATCTCCCATTCCTTGTCACTGAAGGATTTTGAATAAATTCCGAATCTTTCCCTAAAACATCTCAATACTCATTGGCTAAAGTCCCTGAGAAGGGACTATAATAAGATGAAGCTGGAGATTCCCCGCGTAGACTTCAAAGAATGCATACAGGCGGGAATCATCTTTTTTTCCAGGCTCTTTGGGGAGCCCCATGCCAGGGACTTTTCGGCATGGATGTATTATTTCCTTTACTACATCACCACCTACAGTCATACCTTTGACTGGGTGACCATCATCGCCAATCATGTAGACTTCCATCAAAAGAATGTCCTCTAGAATTCAAAGTTCTACATGACCTCCTATGTATTATGGGCACTGTCCCAACAAAGACCTACTCTTCAGGGTTTGTAGACAATGGGCATTCTCAGGAACAGTTTTGGCTAGCTTATCCTATGGGAACATTATCCCTAGATCTAGTGGGAAGCCTCTTTCCCCCATTTTTATAGGGTAAATGACATGTTCATTTACTATAACATTTTGACACTTACTTAGGATTCTAGGTACTAATTGTCATAGGAGGCGATGACCTTAGTGAGTTCATACAATAATTATTTTATTCAGTTCCAACAACATTCTTATATTTGGGTAACCGGGTTCTTTGGGAAGCCCTACCTACTCCCCAGGCATTACGGGGATAAGATTATTCTTTTGGAGTTCTCCAGGAAAATCCTGGAACTCCACGCATTCTTTTACTTGAAGAAGGTTATGTCCATTCCGTTCCCAATCACTTGCAGGAACTATTCTTGCAGACTTTCAGTGGCTAAGGAAGTCAGTAATGAATTGAAGTCTAGTACTGGAAGAATTCCACCTTACCAGAAACAATTTTGATCCAGTTGATAAGATAAGCGCAGTGCTACCCCGAGCATCCACACCGCACAAAGTTCACATTGAAGGTTTCTGGGAATATTATTTAGGATGGTTTTGATCTCTGGGCCTAACAATATTCGTAGATGTCCAAAGGTTTGATGAAGAGCCTCAACCTTTGGTACTTTCCAAAGGATTTTTTAGACTGTGGGCCTCTGGAAGACCCAGCGTATAAAGACCAGGGGATTGACAAGTTGGATCTCCCTCTGATGGATTGGGACACCCTGGAGAATTTAACAATTGAGGATGTAAGCCGCCACATCATAGAGAATAGTCATAAATATTTTGAGCAAGTATGCAAGAGAAGCACCCGTAAGGGTCTAATCTTGCAGGGGTCTACTTCGACCTCCAGAGCCGCAGGACCAAGTTAAGATAGGGGGAAGGAAAAGAAAGATACCCCAGCCCAAGTTACTCCCCAGGGTCCACTCCCCATTTTGGAGCAAATTCATGATCATCTGGAGGCATCCAGATAGATGAGTCAAAAGCTAAGTGCCTAGCTCACTCACAGTCTTCCAATCACTCTAGTTGGATCTACCTACTCAACAGGATCCCCTTCATTAGCGACACTCATGAGCCAGCATATGAAGGCAAAGGCACAATCTATAGATATTATGGATTTCGTAGCCCCATTGTAATTAAGATGGAAGAAGCAAAGGGTAGACAATCCCCTGGGCATAGACACGGGCCCTAGCATGCCCAATGTAACTCCGGTGGAAGTTATTCCATACTCCCCCAAACCAAAGAATCCCCCAGAGACCTCCCCTCCACATAATGATTTTGATGACATCTTTGGAACCAAAGAGCTCATGAATCTATAGGGGGAGGTAGGAAAGGCGGTGGAAGAAATAGCCACGTAGGAAGTAGAGATAATTCCCGATGAAGAGGAGACACCGGAAAAGGAAGAGTTTTTGGAGAAGGAGGTCCGAGAACCTAAAAAAGAGCTAGAACAAGAAGAAACACAAAGGGTTCTATAATGACCTAGATTTGGTCTTCTCTAACCATAGACCCTATTTTCCCTAAGTGTGATCATACCCCCAATTATGCCCAGACAACTCTTCAATCAGGTGGCATAATTCTTTTGAATCACATTTAATCTCCTAAGTGATCTAATCACTAATTTACATTAATCACTTTAGCTAATCCAATCAAATCAATTCAATTCAATCAATTCAAATCATAACCTGGCTAAGGTAATTAATTTAAAAGGATTTTAATGAAATCCTAATCATACCTCATCACTTGCAAAATCAATCCCCTAGCCTAATTGATTCAATTTGGCTATAGCCCTAATTAATTATTACAAAGAAATCAAAAGCTTAGATGATTAATTAAATTCCTATTATTGAGTGAATATGTTATTACAACAATTCAAATCATTAATATTCCCTTTAACCTAACCAATCTCAGATATCCAACCCTGAGTTCAAACTCATCCCAACCCCTTCTCACATGCTAATTCTTCTTAATTAGCTAATTAACCCTAATTAGCTAATCTCCCCTCCACTCATTCTCTCTCCTCCCATCTCTATCTCCTTAATCACATCCCTT
>MU223996.1:749909-762408 GCA_018584345.1 Thuja plicata | reverse complement strand
GCTGAACGAGAATGGAGAAGTCACAAGGAACAAAGAAAGACTAGTATGCAAGGGGTATGCACAAGAGGAAGGTATAGACTATGGAGAAACCTTTGCACCCATTTCTAGGCTAGAAGGAGTAAGAATATTGCTTGCTTATGCTGCATATAAAGGATTCAAAGTATATCAAATGGACGTCAAGTCAGCATTCCTAAATGGAATACTTGAAGAAGAGGTATACATTGAATAACCAGAAGGGTTTGTCAATCCAGACAAGAAAAACATGGTATGTAGACTTCACAAAGTCTTGTATGGATTGAAACAAGCTCCCAAAGCCTGGTATGAACGACTTCATTCCTATCTAATAATTATTGGATTTAAAAGGACTAGTGAAAACAGTAATCTTTATTTGAAAGAAGATACTGATACTAACACTTTGATTGCTGAAATATTTGTTGATGACATCATATTTGGAGGCAATGATATGGTATGCAAATAATTTTCTAATGAGATGAGAAAAGAATTTGAGATGTCTATGTTTAGAGAGATCAAGTTATTTCTTGGTCTACAGATCATTCAACAAAGTGAAGGTATTTTCATTACACAATCCAAATACATCAAAGAGGTCCTGAAAATATTCAAGATGGAAGATTCCAAACTAGTTGGAACACCGATGGCTACTGGATGTAAGTTGAAAAAGGAAGACAAGACAACAGAGGTAAATCAAACTTTGTACAAATCAATGATTGGAAAGCTCATGTATGTTGTACACACTAGACCAGATATTGCACACGCAGTAGGAATTATTGCTAGATTTTCTGCTAAGCTTAGGGAATCACATATGACTTTTGTGAAAATAATTTTAAGATATCTGAAGAATACTGAGGAATTTGAATTATGGTATAGAAGAGAAGGCAAATTTGAACTTAAGGTTTTTACCGACACTGATTGGGCTGTAAATCTTGATGACCGGAAGAAAACAACTGGAGGAGCATTCTTTATGGGTGACAGACTTGTCACATGGATTAGCAAGAAGAAGGGATGCATCTCACAGTCTAGTGCAGAAGTAGAATATGTTGTTGCTGCTACAAATTTATCAAACATTGCATGGATCAAAAAGCTGCTGGAAGGTAGGCATATGAAGATCTCAAAACTAGTGATTATCTATAGTGATAACACCAGTGCAATAAACATTTCCAAGAATCCAGTCATGCATTCCAAGACTAAACACATTGCAATCAAGTATCAGTATTTAAGAGAACAAGTTCAAGAAAAAGAGGTGATACTTGAGTATGTGCAATCAAAAGAACAATTAGTTGATATCTTCACCAAGCCACAACCCAAGGATACGTTTGAGTACTTGAGAAAGAGACTAGGGGTCAAACCCTTGTCTACCAGTCAGTAAAATACTGAAGGCTGCATTAGCCTACATATTATCAGAATATCATTCATGTTGATGCGAGCAAAGAGATTAACTTCAAAGATACATCTATATACAAAGAGGTATATATCATAATTGAGCACCATAGCATATTAATGTATTGTTGATGGATAAGGGAAATTCAAGGAATATATTATGGATGGAGAGAAAAGATTGCTTGACATGAATGCCAGATATTTGTAAAATATTTGTTTGGCATTGATGTCAAAGGGAGAGAGATCCATATTATTACATTCTTCTGAAAAAGAGAGAAATTATCCATTATCATATTAATCAAACAGGGAGAGATTATATCCTTAGGGAGAGAAAATTGTATGAAAGTTTATACAAAGGGAGAGTTGTTGAAAAGAGAAAAAGACATCATAAAAGAGAGAATAGGAAAATGAGAGAAATTGACAAAAGAAGAAGATTCAACACATCAAAAAGTAAAAAGATGCAAGAATCAAATCTAAGATAAAAATAGAGCTTACCGGTGATCAGACATTTATCGGTTGACAGAAAAAATGGATTGGTAGTTTGATGAATCTCAACTGTTGTATTTCATATTGTATTAGAAATAGTATAGTGTGATAATATATTATGTTGCCATCAATGCCAAAGGGAGAGATTTATGACATGTAACTGATTAAATGTTTGATAATGTTAAGTTGAAGATAATGCAAGACATTAAATCAGTTAATGGTTTGTATTGTCATTGATGTCAACTTGATATCATTTGTACGGTCATGTATATAATGCCAAAGACTTCAGAGAATCAATGGAACAAAGGTTATGCATTCAGCAATGCATAAATGTCAAGTATTCACCAAGTAATAGACAACACCAATGGAGTGCACACCATCGGTAAAGGCAAAGAAGAAAAGTCACAGTGATACCCGACGAGCAGAAGACAGTGTTGCCCGACGGAGAAAAACCACAGGATGCCCGACGAGCTGAAAATAGAGTTGTGCGACGAGTAAAATCTAATGATGCCTAATGGACAGAGATTTCAAAGCTAACTAGAGTCACACTGATGGAACTGGTAGTTATCACTGATGACTAACTGCAGATTTGACCGACGGAACATAGAGTTTAGAAAATGACAAAATATCTAGCTGGCAAGAGCTAAAGATAGACTTAACTAGTTGTTTTCTTTGTTTTATTCAACCAAAGTTAAGTGATTGATTTAAAGCTAATTTATACAGTTGGCATGAAGATAACTACAAGATAAATTACGAGTTATGCTTTAAATCAAATTGGCTAGATTGTTTTTCACACCAAGAATCAAGAATCAAGAAACGATGAATATCATGTCTATATAAGAGACAAGCTTAATTCATTTTCGTATGCATGGGAAGAGGAGTGAATAGAAAGAGGATGCTGAAGAGAAATTGATGAAGAATAACTTCATACAGTCTTGATCAATCAAGCTAAAGGAGATCTAAGGAATTCTACAGACACCGACGAATAGTGAAGCACAACATCATAGAGAAGAAAGTGTGGAGCACAAAGAATTGAATTGATACATTGATCAGAGAGGTAATCTACTAAAATAGATCTGAAAATCTACAATTCAAAGTTGCATTAGAAATAGGTCATAGTGTTTCAGTTTAACCATTGAAGCATCAAGTCTCTTAACCAAGCAGGACTTAACAGTCTTTTATATATTGAGGTACATCCCAAGGAGTGCCAAAAGGTTTATCCATGAAAGTAGCATTGTACTTGCCCAATACCTATTGATAGTCTAAGAAGGAGGTTGATTCAAGGATGGTAGCAATAGATGCCCGATACTAAGTGACAACCTCTATGTATAAAATCCTCTAACAAGGTCACACCTAACAGTGTGTTTGTAACCTTTAACAGGGTTGGCTCCAAATAGGGCTCACTTTAGAAGAGTGAAGATTTGGGGTACCGGTCCCAGTGGTTTTTTCCATTAACAGGGTTTCCATGTTAAAATCCATGTGTTATGTGTGTATGGTTTATTACTTTACTATTTTACATTTCACATATTCATTTCCAGATGGATTGGTATACTCTTCTTATTTACTGAGTTTTGGTAAATAGTTATATTGCTTATCGGTAATCAAGGAGAATAAGGATAGAAAAGGAAAACTGATAGACAGTTAATCATTATAAGTAGTACATGGCATGCATCTTGTAGGGACTTAGTAATCTGAGGTTTATTTGAATGGTGGTAAATAGTTGAAGAATAAATTTTGAGGCCACTGATTCACCCCCCCCCCTCTCAGTTATTATTAACATACACATCTAAAGGATCAAAAGTGCCTCCTAAATACACTTTCAAGGAGAAACATCTTGTAGTTCCCTACTCAATCTAGATTCTCCACAAATGGATAGAAACACTCATGGATAGAGTGAATCTTTTGATGAATATGACAATAGAAAAAACCAAAAGCATGAAGATATCGATGAAGTAGAAGAACCCACATTTGAACTTCCTCTATTTGAATCAAGCAGTGAGGAAGACATCACTGAAGAAGAATATGATAAACTCAAACAGAGCAAGAGATTCCACAAGATAATGGAAAAGATGATTGACGAGGATAAAGAGAAATGATTTCTCCATTTAGCATCCACTGGTGTAAAGTTACCCAAGGATTATGATGTGGAAAAATGGAAGGAAAAGGAGATACCAACTCCTATATCTATCCTCGCCAAACAACTTACCTTATTGAAAATGGAGCTTGTGACTCTGAAAAAAGAGAAGGCTAAACCCAAAATGAAATACTCTGTGGACTCCATTTGTCCATTTCCTTTCGACAAGAGTATCACTATGGTTCCATTCCCTCCCAACGTGGCAAGGCCAAAATATGACAAGTATACAGAAGAGACTGATCCACATGACCATGTTAGAGAATTTTGTGCTCTTAGCATAGAGTACATTCATGAAACTACTTAACTCATTCGGCTTTTTCCTGGAAGTCTAGGAGGCAATGCCATGGAATGGTTTTCAAAACTTACACCTAAGGTCAAAACTTTTGAGTTAATTCAATAGTTTATCCAACATTACTCCTATAATATCCAGCATGACGTGACTATGATGGATCTATGCAACACCAAAAAAAAGTTTGGTGAATCCTTTACCCACTTCTACAAAGGTGGAGGAAAATATTTGCACGACATTCAAGAGCTATTCCCGAATTAGAGAAAATGGAGATCTTTGTTAATAACTTGCTACCTAAATTGAAATACGCATTACAAATGCAAGACTCCCCTAGTTTTGATAGAATGATAAAAAATTCCATCTGTATCGAAGAAGTTATGGTCAAAAAGGGAGAAATCAATCTTCAAAGTGAAAACAAATCTAACAACTCCAACTCCAAGCCTAAGTGGTGGAAGTAGAACAAAAATGTTGTCAACGATGGTGTAGTAGATGCATCCAATGTTGGTCCTAAACCTGAGGTATTCAATCTAGATAACAGCATGCAAGCAAGTAAAGATGCCAAGGTAACGAACCCCATACCCAAAGAGAACAATGATAATGGAAAAGGTTGGCCATGGACTTCCAAACCTCATATAACATTTACTCCTTTGGGAGAGCCTCTCGAGATTGTTTTGAAGACACTATTGGACAACAAAGTTCTCACAATCTCAGATTCCAAACCCTGGGAGCTGGAATTCAAACCAAAGTGGTGGGATGACAACTCTTACTATGTCTTTCACAAAACAAAGGACACAAGATTAACAACTATCTTAAACTCAAACATGTTATCTGAGACCTTATTGAAGGAGGTAAGATCAAAGTGGAAGGACACACTACCAATGAAGAACATACAACATTTAACAAACCGTTCCCTAACTATGAGAAAGGGGAAGCATCTAAAGGAAAAGGTACTGAAGTCAACTACACCTACTCCAATAATGATAATGTGATCAATATGCTAGACATTAAAACCTAATCAATTAATGTGGTCACAATCAAAGGTGTTTGTTTCCAATCAAATGTAGTGACTCAGAGCCAAGAACAAGTCACTATCAAAGGACCTAATTTTACCTCAAAACTAGCATCAACATCCAAGGTTCCTATTGTTACTATCCCTAAACTAGTAGTGAAAAACATGGTTACTATTCCTGGAGCAAAGTATGACTTGGTGGACCAATTGCAATGAACTTTTGCCAAAATTTCCATCTTCAAGTTGCTCAAGATATCCATAGTGCATAGGGAAATCCTAGAACAAGCTCTACATGTTGCTAACATTCCAAACGATATTGATATAGACAAATTCCAAGCAATGGTCAATCACATCTCAGTGCCCCATTACCTCTCCTTTTCTGAATAGGATGATAATTCATTGACCCATCCACATAATCAACCCCTCCATATTGAAGTCCTCATTCATAAAACCCATGTTAGACACATGTTGATAGATGGAGGTGCGGGATTGAATATCTGTACACTTAATCTCATTAGAAAGATGGGTCTTTCAGAAAATCCCATTGACTCTAGAAGCAAAATAACTATCAAAGCTTATGATGAGGAAGAAAGATCCTCTAAAGGTCTTATTATTCTACCCATTAGAGTCAGACTGATTGAAAGGAATGTCACTTGTCAAGTTCTTGATCTACCCCTAGCCTATGACTAACAATGACCCTTTTAATGATGATCTAGCTCTTATTGATCTAAACATCAAAGAATTTAACTTAACAGGATATTTCATGTCAGTTAATAGTCATGATGCTAACACGATGTTGTCCTTCCCAGAGTCTAATTCCTTGTCTTTGATAAATCCAGACCTAATTGATTGGACTAGTATGGATCCTACTCCTATCCTCAACTTTCCCAATTACTACACCTTGGCTTTCTATCTAAACACTTGTGAACCCTATCCTTCTTCCACCAATGCAAGGAGTGTGAACATGTCACAGGAAGATATCAAGTTTCTCAGTCAAAAATTGAAGAGTAAAAATAAAAATGGAAATGATGGTGAAAACCACATTGTGGCAGTGTCGGATCCTAAAATAGTAAAAAAAAAGATGTATCTGATGGTGAAAACCTCTTAGAGGTGCCAAAGGATGAGATTCTCGATATCCTCCCTAAGCACTTTCAAGAAAAGTCTTCAGTTCTGATAGAACCAACATAGCCAATTAATTTGGGCACAACTGAAGTTCCTCAAATAGTACATCTAGCACAGTCTTTGTCAAAAGAGGAAAAGACACAATTCACCGAGTTCTTGAAAGAGAAAAAGATCAACTTTGCATGGTCTTATACAGATATTCTTGGACTAGACCCTGAATTGATAATGCGCCACTTATCTATAGCTCCTGGGATCAAGCCCGTGAAATAAAAACTTAGAAAGATGCATCCTCATGTTGCATTGCTATTAAAAGTAGAGCTAGAGAAATTGTTAAAAGCTGGATTTATCAGAGTCATTGCCTATGCAGGATGGATCTCCAATGTGGTCCCCATGTCTAAATTTGATAAATCTATCAGGATATGTATGGACTTCAGAGACTTAAACAAAGCATGTCCCAAGGATTACTTCCCACTACCTAATATTGACATGATCATCAACCTCACAACAGGTTACCAAATGTATTCATCAATGGATGGTTTCTCAGGCTATAATCAGATAAAAGTTGCCCCTGAGGATCAAGAGAAGACCGCATTTATATGCGCATGGGGCACATTTTTCTGGAATGTCATTCCATTTGGGTTAAAGAATGGCAGTGCTACATATCAAAGAGCAATGACTACTATATTCCACGATATGATGCATAAAAACATGGAGGATTATGTGGATGACACCTTAGCTAAATCCAAAGAAAGGAACACTCATATTAATGACTTAAGAAAGATATTGGATCGAATGGAGCAATTTCAACTTAGGCTCAATCTAAAGAAGTGTGCCTTTGGAGTCCAATCAGGAAGGCTCTTAGGGTTTATTGTTTCCGCAAAGGGAATTGAGGTAGATCCTGCAAAGGTCAAAGCTATACTAGAGATGACTCCTCCACGTAACATTAGTCAAATGAGGACATTGTAAGGGAGACTTCAATCAATTAGGAGGTTCATGTCACAACTTTCAGATAAAGCACAACCCTTTACCAAATTACTACATAAAGGGGTCACCTTCAAATGGGATGAACACTGTGAGGCCAACTTCAGAGAATTAAAAGGGTACCTGGCTACTCCTCCTATCCTTATGGCACCCATTCATGGAAAGGCATTACTCCTATATATTTTAGCTATAGCTACATCATTATGAGTATTATTAGCACAAGAGGATGAAACAAAGAAAGAAAGAACTATCTACTACATCAGTAGAATGCTAGTCTCCTATGAGCTCAATTATAGCATTATTAAAAAAGCATGCTTAGCATTCATCTTCGCATCACAAAAAATGACACTACATGCTCTCCCATAGAGTAAGGCCCATTGCTAAGATTGATCATCTGAAATAACTTTTGAGAAAAATAGCATTAACAAGGCATCTCGCGAAATAGGTCCTCATTCTAAGTGAATTTGACATTGAGTATGTAGATCGAAGGGCTATTAAAGGACAAGTCCTTGCAGGTCAACTAGTTGATTCACCACTTCAAGATGATGAACCTTTAAGGATTGAATTTCCTGATGAAACCATTATGGATTTAATTGAGTATCCATGGAAGATGTACTTTGATGGTTCTTTCATGCAACAAGGCTCTAGAGCAGGAGTTCTGTTCATAACTCCTCAAGGCTACAAGATACCCAAGTCTTACAAATTGATGTTTTCATGCACAAACAACATTTCTAAATATGAGGCATTGGTAAAAAGTCTCAAGCTAGCCATGGAGTGTAAGATTGTAGAGTTACATGAAAGATGATAATTTGACACCCTACAAGCACCTGGTGGATGACCTAAAAAAGTACTTTGTCTTCATCACATTCCAGCAGATACCCAGAATAGAGAACAAAGCTGCAGATGCTATGACTACCTTGGCATCCATGTTACAATTGGAGGAACATCAATTCTGCTATGACTTCTTGGTGGAAGAAATATCCTATCCTGCCTTTGATACCCCTAAATACCAAGTAATCTATGCTATAAACACCCCAGACCAATCTTGACATGCTAATATCATTACCTATCTAACTGACCAAACCATTCCTAACAATCTATCAAGAAATGAAAAAAGAGCCTTGATTAGGACAACATCACGTTATGTCCTCATAACTACTAACTTATATCAACGAGGTCTCGACGGTATGCTTCTTAGATGTTTAGAACTCAAAGAGTCTGATCTTGCATTAAAAGAAGTCCACAAAGGTGTATGTGGATCACATTCAAATAAATTTTCATTGGCTAAGAAACTACTCAGAGTTGGCAATTACTGGCCTACAATGGAAAAAGATGCTATTCAATTCTCCAAAACATGTCTGAAATGTTAGACACATGGAAATCTCATCCATGCTCCTGCCAAAGAACTTATACCTTTCATTACACTTTGGCCATTTCAGAAATGGGCCTTTGACTTGGTTGGACAAATATATCCCAATTCTTCAAATGGACACAAGTTCATCATTAGGGCCACTAAGTATTTCACAAAGTGGGTCGAGGCAATGCTGCTCATCAAAGCCACTGGAAAATAGGTGGCTATGTTCATTCTAAACTACATTATCTATAAATATGCGATACCCTCCTCAATTGTAATAGATAATGGGGGCCAAATTAAAAATCAAGACATTGATGACCTTTACGAACAGTTCCACATCACTTAACACTGCTCCTCAATCTATTACCCTCAAGGTAATGGTCAGGCTAAGGAATCTAATAAAAATATTCTCAAAATACTACACTGAACTGTAAGTCTGGCAGAGACTGGCATTTACAACTAAATCTGGCACTATGGGCCTACAGAACAAGCATCAGAACACCAACTGGAGCCACACCATTTTCTCTAGTTTATGGCACTGAAGTAGTACTACCTATTGAGGCTGAAATCCCATCTTTGCAGATATCTTTACAAGGTCTTGTTACTGATGAACAATACCACATCGATAGGGTGAATTCTTTAGACCTACTTGATGAGCATAGATAACAGGCATTTGATCATCTGAAGGTGTACCAAGCATGTATATCTAAAGGGTACAATAAAAAGGTAAAGCCACGATAGTTTGAAGTGGCAGATCTTGTCCTAAAGGAGAATCCTAAGAACCAGCCTAACAGAGAACAGAAAGGAAAATTTGAACCTAATTGGTTGGGACCTTATGTTATCACTGCTAGTTTTGGGACTGGAGCCTACCAACTAGCTACACCTGAGGGAGATGTTCTTCCAGATCCTATCAATACTCTACATTTGAAGCAGTTCTACACTTGATCTTCAGCTAGCAAAGCCTGTACAGTAAATAGTTCTAAAAAAATATCAAAAACATTTAGAAAATTGATCCTGAAGAAATCCAAAAATAGTGGAAAAAGTCCTGAAGAAAGTTATCCTTGGTGAAAACCTAGCAAACAAGCGCCTTGATACTCCAAAAACATTCAAAAAAGATAAAATAGCAAAAAAAAAATGAAAAAGAGAAAAATGCCTTGATGAGAACCTAGTAAAACAGGCATCTTGGTAGCAAAAAGAAAGAAAAGATCTTTCCAAGTGGTGAAAACTTGGCAATCAGGTGTCACTTGTGTCCTGCACTCCATCTATCAATACATGGTTGATACTAAGCCTTCATGATTACACCTATGCTAAAATGTTGACTTTGTTTCCTAAACAACTATCTTATCCCTGCTTGGGATTTGTCTGTATTTTTGTCTTAGGATCAAGTCATTCTGCACTGGGGGCATCTTTGCCAGTCTAATAGGTTGCATCTACTAGGTCATCATAGAATGGTTTGTCTTGTGACATGATTCTTTCTAATACTTTCACTATCACTATCACTTTCATGACACAAGGATGACACAAACATTGCACTAACATGAACAGTGTTCCTAAGACCTACATTGGCTTGCAAACAGGAAGGAAGTTATACACAGACATGGGAGCCATATTGCTTGAATTCCAACCTTTTTATTGTTGAATCTATACTGCGCTTGAAAAATGAATCAATAGTATTTCTCAATACTACCTAAAACACAATTTGATCTTGGTTTGATTATAACTCTTTTATAAACCCATGATGTTTTCACTAGGGGCATCTAAGCAGTTATGAATTTTTAATTTGAGTGGTTCACAATTGATAGTTGTTATGTCTTTCGAGTTACTCCATGATGTCTGTGCAAATACAAAGAGTCACAAGGATAGGGGGCATAACATTTTCTTGGTTTTCTGCGTATGGTGATTGTTCCAAATGATCCTATAAATTTTTCCTAACTTGGATGTTTATGGTAAGAGCTGCCAACATGAGTGGATAGCCGCATATATCTTGATCTTTGTTATGTTTAAACTACGGTGAGGTTGAAATAATTTTCTTGTATGTTTTCTACCTCATATTCTCACTAAGGTATATGAAGCATAATGTACCCAGGATATGAATTTTCAAGGTCATTGTGGGTCCAATATCTTGCCTTCCACAGAGTCTGATATATTAAAAAGGAAGGTGACTATCGTGTTATCCTGGCTTCTATGCCTTGATACCTAAGTCTATTTCTGACATTTCAATACAACATAGTATTCATACTTTCATAATATTAGTGGGTATTAGTGATTACTATACTATCAGGTGGTATCCATTCCAAAAAGTGCCCAATGATGATAAAATGTTATAATATCTGCAAATCAGTGACAGTCCTAAGAGTCTGCATATAGATGCTTTTAGATATTGCATGCTTCATTTTTACGAAGAAAAACATAAGGATTTGAGCTCAAACTCCTTTCTATTTTAATTCATCTGAAATCCAAGATATTTTCATATCCATGATTCCCAAAATCTTTGATCAATCGGGAACGAAACCGAACTCACATTTTCACGTAATTAACTTGGTTTCTGTGTGTTTACTCTTAAACACACCCTCTTTTTCATTTCTTCTACTTTGTTCTCCCTTAATTTCTTCCATGCAAGTGATGCATTATTTCAATAAAGGGATTTTATTTCTTTCGATTTCATTTCTGAGGGGGCATGATCACACTATTATCAATCAAATTCTTGCTCAAAACAACATTAAAATGACTTCGTTATCAAACAAAATAGGGGCAATGATAGTTTCCTTGACTAAGTTAGGACTATTGGATAGAAATATTTGGTTCTCATAAGCTAAATATCTTGTGTTTCCTCATTTTAAAATATTCTTACTAAGCTCCTGGCAGCTTCATACTGACTTTTGGATGACAACCAAGTTCAGAATCAGTATTATCAATCTTTCGACGACAACCAAGTTTAGAATTGGTATCTTTAAGATCTTTTATTGATCTTTGGATGACAACCAAGTTCAAAATCAATACTATCAATTTAGTTTGATCAAGTGTGAGATTGATCCCATCAGGCATTTCGTTCGATCGTGAGCGAAATTCTCAATCTTTCAGAAGTCAAAATAAAAAAAAACTTTCTTTGAATCAATGCACTGCTCGCACATCAATTCAAAGAAGGGAAAATGTAACTACCTAGATTTGGTCTGCTCTGACCATAGACCCTATTTTCCCTAAGTGTGATCATACCCCCAATTATGCCCAAACAACTCTTCAATCGGCTGGCATAATTCTTTCGAATCACATTTAATATCCTAAGTGGTCTAATCACTAATTTACATTGATAACTTTAGCCAATCCAATCAAATCAATTCACTTCAATCAATTCAAATTATAACCTGGCTAAGGTAATAAATATAAAAGGAATCAATGAAATCCTAATCATACCTCATCACTTGCAAAATCAATCCCCTAGCCTAATTGATTCAATTTGGCTATAGCCCTAAATAATTATTACAAATAAATCAAAAGCTTAGATGATTAATTAAATTCCTATTATTGAGTGAATATGTTATTACAACAATTCAATTCATTAATATTCCCTTTAACCTAACCAATCTCAAATATCCAACCCTCATTTCAAACTCATCCCAACCCCTTCTCACATGCTAATTCTTCTTAATTAGCTAATTAACCCTAATTAGCTAATCTCCCCTCCACTCATTCTCTCTCCTCCCATCTCTATCTCCTTAATCACATCCCTTA
>MU223996.1:725623-743022 GCA_018584345.1 Thuja plicata | reverse complement strand
AAAAATACATGATGGGTACCTTTTGACAGTCACATCCCATAATCCTGATCATGAGAGTCAAAAGGTATCCATTAAACTGAAATGAACTCAAAATACTACTCTACTGAAGTTTGTACACAACAGAAAATATACAGAGCACACTAAACACTCTTCTTTATTGAGAAACTGCAAATTACAATGTAATCTCAAATCTACTATGCTAGCCTGTTCAATCTCTAAGTTCTCCCACCTCTTCAATGGTTCTTTTCTCTCTCTTTTTATCCTCGGCCTCTTCTTGATCTGTAACCGTTTTTAGGTTTCCTATCCGCCTGAGGAATCTCAACTGCCTTGGCTCTTCATCTTCTCCTGTAACGGTCATCGAGCTCATCATCAGCATAACTGTCGATGTGGATGTCGTTCTCCTTCATGGCATTCTCTTTTCTGTTTGTCGTTTATGACTTTTTAAGGCTTTCTCCTTCTGACACGTCAGCACGCTTTATCATTTGACTGGTTCAGTTCTTTATCGCATAATCGCGGGTGAAAGTCATTCTTCATGTCTTAGTCTGCGACTGAGCGATTACCTGCTTGTCACACTCTTGCTATGCATTTACCTGACTTGGCTTTTACCTCACGACCGAGCGGTGACTCTTTATCGCGCACCCACAATGCATTGTCCCAAGCTATGTTTTATGTTGCGACTGAGCGATGAGCTCAAGTCGCATACCCGCACTGTCTTTTCAGGAACTGCTCCTTGCTCTGCGAGTCTGTGACGCACATTAGTCGCGCACTCGCTGCACATTCATCTGAGCTACTACTTCCTTCGCGACCTTGCGCTACACAGTAGTCACGCTATCGCACTATCTGGGGATGAGCTGAATTTCCTTCTGCGACCGAGCGATGATCACCCATCGCATACTCGCACTGCATCAATACGCGTTGATGATGTCTTTGCGATTGAGCGATAGCCGAGGTCGCGCACTCGCCATGCATTTTCCCTAACTATCAATTCACCTGTGACCTTGCGATGCACAAGGTGTTGCTCACTCGCACATCCTACTTAGTTGTTTGCTGCTCGGCGACTGAGTGAAGAACTGTTAAGGTTTATAACAAGGACTGAAAGCTAACTGTGATCTGCTCCTTTTGATCTCTCAGCAAAATTTGCTAGGGTTTGGAGCTAAACCCTAGGGTGCTCTGCACCAGCATCCTTATGCTGCCCATATTTGGAGGATTGAAGGAGCAATCTCATGTTGCTCATGTTTTAAGGATTTTCATAGTGCTTTCTAGCTTGTTTCTTAGTTATTTTTGTTATTATCTTCATTTCTAGAGCTAGTATGCATGTTTCCTAATCATTTAGATTACTTTTCATTTGAATCTTCCATTCTTAGGTTGTATTTGTCACTGGAATATGCATAATCTGGGGGCTATTATGTCATTTTTCATGCTCCTCCTAGATAGGAAGCAATAGATCGATTTTGGTGATTGCTATGTTTGATAACCCCTTGTTTTCACTAATGCAATGATCTATTGAAGTGGTGTGTCTCTCTTAAAAAGTACAAAAATCACACACACAGGATCCAAAAGACATGGAGGAAACATCGGTCTAGGGGACTGAGATGGATCTAAGGCAAACAATTGATGAGAAATCGACGACTAGGGAAACTAGATCTTCGGGATCAACCATACCCCCAACTATCACACTCCAAATGCCTTCAGTTACTTCGGGTTATCAAGTTCCCAGAGTATGACATTTGGTGAGGTAGTCTTAGTGACCCAACACTCAAATATTGGTCAAACACCTCCGCCTCCTCTGGAAGACATGCCCATGGAGAAGGATGTCCCAATGAATGACAGCGAAGATGAACAATAGCAGGATGAGGGGGAGAACCCCAGAGATATAAATATTTATTGAACATATGCTGAGTAGGATGGGGAGAACCCCAGTAATATGGATGACACTGGTACTGATGGAGATGGGGTCCCCAACACCACAGATGAGAATTCCACTAGGATGTAAAACACTAAAAACCCCAAGGATTAGGAAAAGGAGAAAGAGTCTGATGCGACCGTAGATACCAGGGATACACCACCAGACCCCAAAGAAGGCCCTGATGCTCAGTCCTTAGTAGCAAGATATCCTCAGCCACCACAATGGCTGATAGAATCTAGAAAGAGAAAATACCTAGCAGTGGTAGGTGTTCCCCTCTCCTTGGCCAAGATGATGGCCCAGAACCAAGAGGCTCAAAAGCCTAAGAAGGCCCGGATCGTCCATACCCTCCAGAATAGTCCAAGAGGAAGTACAATTGGAATAGTTGCAACACCTCCGCTAGATATAGATGCGGAAACAATAAGGGTCAAAGAATATGTAGTCATAAAGGTGCCTCTAGGGAGGAGAGATAAGCAGGGTGATTTGGACCTGCAGAGAGAGGCTACTCGGGCAGTCGAGGCCCGATATGACAAATAGGTGCAGAATCTGAAGGAGGAAAGGGAAAAGAGGCCCGATATGACAAATAGGTGTAGAATCTGAAGGAGGAAAGGGAAAAGAATGAAAATCTCCTCAGACTTCTCACAAAACTTACACAGCTACTGGCCGAGATCCATCCGGAATCCCCCACCTAAAGGCGACACTCCCGGACCGTTATCTGGTCAGTAATCTTATGGGTCGTAAGCAAATTCTTAGAGGCGACACTCCCAAACCTTTATCTAGTCAGTAAACTTGTGGGCTAGGTAAATAGCATCATTGTACTATTGGAAAAGGAAATAGAGAAATATGAGGAGTGGAGGACCGGATTGGAAGAAGTAATAAACTTCAAGGAGGAAGCCATCACAGAGGTAAGAATTTTGGGAGAAGAACCCTTCAGATTCCTCTGAGCCCAACACTCTAGACTTGGCCTCAAAATTGAGGTAAACAAGCAACTGGTTACGACCCTAAAAGATAAGATCACATCGGTTCGGTATCCTTTGGACCTATATAAAGCATTCATTAGAAGGGTTTCACAAGTTGATCCCTTCACCACTGGGACTTGTGCCCCAGAGGATTATGTCCTTAGTAAATTTGATGAGCTGATGGAGTCCCGATATCAGTATGTCAGGGACATCGATGAAGGGAAAATGTCAAGAATATCCAAGATGATGCTCTAGGCTTATGACTCCATAAAGATAGCTAAAGATGGGGATGGAATTGGCCAAATTTTGGAGGCCTTCTAGTAAAACAAGGAAGAGTAAAGTTCTCCAGACTCTGGGGATTTTCACCAGCAGGGTGCATTTTTTAACATTCATTATTCTTTGAGTGTAAGCTCCTAGAATCTAGAATTTTGGATCCAAATAGTTTTGTATTCTTTCAGTGACCTGTGTCCAGATTCCCCAGAGCCAACTGGTCATTATCAAGCAGTTAATAAGGGGGTCATCAGGTAGGTGATCCTGGCAAGGCATGTTAGATGGAGGGATGTCTCTAACAGGTGATTATCCCAAGGTGCCCCTCCAGCATTAACTACCTAGTACATTGGAGACTGTTAGCCACATTTTTCATTGATGAGGCATGTAGCCTCGAACTCTAGGAAGATCAGATTTCTTCTCTTCTTACTCTAGCACTCTTCTTGATGTCGATTCTTCCATCCTCTCTTCTTGTCTTCTTCCTCTGTCTTGAAAGACCTCTTCTCTTTTCGAGGTGATTGTAAGTGGTGCAGGTTGTACCAGCCACCAAATATTGTATTTTAATGTTGAGTGTATAGTTAGATTAGGTTAGTTTTAGGGAAAACTATGTGTATAAATAAGAAGTCCAACCTCATTTCAAGGGTCAAAAAAATTGATGATTTTGCAATCCAAGTAATAGAAAATAGCTCTTTTCTCATTTCTAGTTGTTTCAAGAGCTCAATGCTCATTAGTTCTTAGTAGAAGATGCTCCCTCTGTGCCATTGATGTACACACCAGTGATGCTGGAACACTATGTTAATGAAGAAGGAAGAACAGTTTCTGGAAATGATGTTTTTGATGTTCTGATCTCTGAGTTAGCAATATATTTTCTATTTTATGTTTCTAATGTCCTTTTATTTGATGTTTTGTTAGATTAATGATCTTATTTCACCTTGCTATTGAATATGTATGAACTGTTGGTTCTGTATGCATTCAGTATTTAGTGTAGTTCACTAGAGCATTGTTGATATTGGAAATATGTTGCATAACTATAAGTAGAAGAAATAAAATCTTAACTCTGGCCTATCTTTTTCTTTTTATTTGGTAAACTCAATGTGCTTGCAGGAAACCCTAACCTATCATTGAAATCCCCAAAGAAGATGAGTCAAAAACCAGCTATCCCCCCAAACAAAACAATCACTTGCCCAAATTAGCTCCCCACACCATCGAGTCCCAACACTCAGGTGCTTGAAGGCCCAAAGAATTTATTCCTTGGAAAACCTTTACAGGTGAAGTTGGCTGGTACCCCAGTACCCAGTGAAAACTTATCATCTGATGATCAGACCGGTCACAAAGTCCCGTCAACAGAAACTGGCGCTAGAAGGAGGGCATGAGCTTGTCCCCTTCAAAAGCTTTCGATTTTACACTGCCTGAGGGTTCCCAAAACCATAGTCTTAGGAACCAATATTTTAGTGGGATTGGGTCTTTTTCACCCTTATGTTTTGAAAGAATCCTTTGATCAGCCCTGAATCCCAAAAAGCTGGTTGAACTCGAGCCTCTTGCTCAAAAGAAAAGGACCCCGCAAACCAAGCAGCCAGCCAGCCAACAAAGTAGCCAGCCAACCTTATCTGGGGATTTGCTACACCTCAGAATACCCAAGCTCCTCAAATAATCTCGGGGACCAACACTCAACCTAGCCAAAATCTAGTAGCCCTGATGGAAAATTACTTTGGTAACACCGGGTCCCTAATGGGGCAGTTCCCTGGTGCTACCAATGATTTTCCTCCACATCCGGAGAAGATCTATCCTAGATATGAGAATCTAGGCCCATGAAATATAGTAGAACATCTCCAAGCCTGTAAGGATTCCATGAACCGACATCGGGTACAATATTAGGATGTTGTGACCTAGATGTTCCCTCTATCGTTACGATAGAATGAGTTAAAATGGTACCTCAACCTGTCAGCCAACTCCATCAACAGTTGGTAGGACATGGAAGATGCCTTCCTAGAGGCCTTCCATGTTCACATGGACCCAGTGTAGTCCCATAGCTATTTTATCTCCATTAGGAAGGAACCGAACAAACCCCTCACCACATTCAACCATCGGTTCCAACATTCCTTGAAGCAGTGCACTGGCCCCTTCATCCCATCTACTAACATAACCATCCAGACATACATGAATGCTCTAAACCCCATTGTTCTCACTCTCCTTTGGAGAACCACTATCACAAATGACTGGGATACTCTAGCAAAGGTTTACAACCTGGCCCTAGAGTTGTCCCGCGGTTTGAGCAAAGCTCTCGGGAGGATTGGATAGAGCCTCCCATTCAACATGATACCCAGTAGAACTTCTTATGCTGGGGGATACAACCCTAATCTAGAAATGGACACCCCAATGATGGCCATGGGCCCACCACCACCAATATACTAGTAGGCCCAGTATGTTTATCCATCGCAAGCCCACACAATACTGGGTCTAGAATTCATTCCCTGGAACCAACCACAGCAGATGAAACAACCCTTGACACAACCCTCTAGAGTACCTTTCTTCTAGTCACCTATGGCTAGAGGATTGTCTTCCTTGACTTTGAGAGCTATTGTCGCCTTCCCTAGGAACCAACCACAACAACTATCACACTGTGACACAACTACCCAACTATCAGCCGAGGATGAATCTCTCCAATGATTGGTGTCCTCTTTGACAATGGACATGGGATAGCTAAAGGTGGGGCCTTCTGCGCCTCACAAATATAATTCCCAGAGAGGCAATGTTTTCTACGGACAACAAAATACCAACTCCAGAGGTAAAAATGACAACAATGGAACAACAATGCAAATATCGGAGGTCCTCCCCCAAACCAAAACACCACTTAGGGTGGTGCTAGACCCAGTCATTCAACACAGCTTGCAGACCCCTGACCAATTGGTGTAGATTGTATGACATCAGCTCTCATTTTGAGGTGAACTATGCCACACTAGAGAAGATCATCATGATATCATAGTCGAATAGACAACAACCTGTCGATCCTACTCCCCTGGAATCATCAGCACAAGAGCCTACTCATAGTGCCTTTACTTGTGAGACTGTCTTCTTTGGGATAGACAAAGAGGATGAAGAAGAGCCCGAATTGCAAGAGTTCTTTGATGAATCTATCCTGGCCTTTGAGGCCAATGCCTTCACCAACCCGTGGGCTCCCTACAACACTCAGAGTTAGGCTAGAAAAGGGCAAGTGTACACACCAACACCTCCCAAGAATACCTCTCCCTAGGACAACACAACTGATTTCTCCTTCCCACCAAAAGGACCTGGCTCTTACCAAGCTAGGGATCCGAGTGAGGAAAATCAACTCTACTTGGGGGGGAGGTTTGACATCACTAATGTGTTAGAGAGAACCACTACCTCCATGAATTTGATGGAGGTTTTTTGGAATTTTCTAGAGTAGAAGAAGTCCCTTCTCAAGCTCTTAGGAAACCCAAAATCCATCAGTCATCCACCAAAGACTATCACTTTTGACAATGCTAATTCGGCTGTCTTCTGAGGAAACACAAAGGATCCTCCCTTCCTACTAGTCTTGAACATACAAGGGAAGAACCTATACAACTTCCTGGTAGATTCTGGTGCTTCAGGCAACATCATGCACTTATCCATATGCCAAAAGCTCAGACTCACTCCCACTCTATCCAAAGGCACAATAGTCCAATTGGACAAAAATACTGTAAAAATGGTAGGTGAACTAAAAAAAATCTAGATTCAGCTCATCTAGGACCGCTAGATATCGAGCACCATAGACATCCCCGAGACCTACGAGATGTTGTTAAGTCAAAATTGATATAAGGTCCTCAATGGATACTTTTCTACAAACTTCTCCCACTTGTGTCTCCCTTGAAAGGGGCAATCGAACCAAATTTGGGTGGAGAGTGAACCCAGAATGAAGCAGGCCCTCACCAAAGTCAGGAGGATAAATGAGATCATTTTCTCTGAATCTTCCCCTGGGGTGTACTGACCCCTAGAGATCCTAACATTTGATTTCACTCCCAGGGAGGATCCCATAGTCTCTCAGAGAATTTAGGACCTGGACGAAAAGCTGAGGGGTGAGGTAAACTCACAAGGTAACATGACAACCCCTGCTACACTCTTGTCTTGTACTTGGTGTCGGGTACATTACCAGAAACATTTTGAAATAGAGTGTGAGCCTTGCATCGCTGCTGCTACCCACCATATCAATGCCCTCTAGGAGAAAGAACATAAAGTTGATTCCCTTGGACCCAATAATCCATCTGGTAGCAGACCTAAGGTGTCGCTTGTCCAAGAGTCCAAACCAGAGAAAAACCTCACCCATGCACCATCAAGACCAGAGGAATCACCTCCCAACCCTCCCAAAATCAATCCAAACACCACTTTGCCTTCCCAGCCCCATAAAATGAACAATGACTTGTGGACCCTGAAATTTGATGGATCCCAGTCTAAACAAGGTTGCGGGGCCAGAGTAGAACTGATCAACCCATGGGGGAAATCCTTCCTTGTGTCCTACAAGATGTAGTTTAACTACACAAATAATGTCATGGAGTACAAGGCCTTCATCCTCAGACTCCTACTCGCATTGAGAAAAGGGATCACCTGCCTCTAGGCGATGGGTGATTCAGAGTTGATCGTAAAACAAGTTCGGAGCCAATATACTTGTCAGGAAAAATGGTTGGCCACATACCGCAACCAGGCATGGAGCCTAATTGAAGATTTTGATTCTTTTGGCATTGAACTTATTCATCAAAAATGTAACTATGTTCTGGATGCCCTTGTCATGTCTTCCAGCACCCTTGAGCCAATGGCTGGCTCCCGGCTCCAGAAGTCTTATGTTGAGATGGTACCCACCCCGTCCATCCTAGATAATATCACCCACTTTCAGGTTTTTGATGATGACCAACATATTCTGGCCTTCATTTCCAATGTTGGCATCTTTGAGGATCAGATAGTGGAAGAAAGAGATCATGACGATACCAGGCAGGGTGAAGAAGACGATGAGATTTTTGACCTACCAACCAACACCATTCCAAATGGGATGGTAGCTCTTGAATACATCTTTGATTCGGACCCCCGGGCCCGAGATAAGATATCATCCTCCTCTAAGGGAGGAAAATTCAAAAAATTCAACATCAGCTAGGCCGATGAAGAAAATGTTTTATATATTGGCACCTCCTGCTCCCTAGAGGAGAAGGAGAAGATTCTCATGGTTCTTTGAGAATACATTGATGTTATTGCATGGGGGTATGAGGATCTAAAGACCTATGACATATCCATCATGACTCATACCATCCCACTGAAACCAGATGCTAAACCCTTCTGGAAAAAGTAAAGGATAGTAAACCCATTGATCAAACCTCTAATTTATCAGGAGATTTAGAAACTGCTATCAGCTCAGATTATTTTTGCTATCCGACATACAACATGGGTTTCCAACCTTGTCCCTATGCAAAAGAAGAATGGCAAGATCCTCCTATGTGTGGATTTTTGCAATATGAACAAGGCATCCAAGAAGGACAATCACCCTCTCCACTTGCTAGATGAGGTATTACAAATTCTTAACGGCTCCCAAATGATGTCCTTCCTGGATGGGTACTCTGGTTATAACCAAGTTATGGTTAAATACGAATATAGAGATAAAATGGCATTCACCACAAAGTGAGGAAATTTTGCATATCAGAGAATGCCCTTTGGCCTTATCAATATAGGGGAAACATTTCAAAAGGCCATGGACATTGCATTCAAGGGCCTAGTGAACAAATGCATAATCATCTATATGGATGATTTGACAGTCTTTTCCCAGGACAGGCATGATCATTCCACCCACGTTGCCCATATTTGTGAGAGATTTCATCAGTATGATATATCCCTCGACCCTAAGAAATGCATATTCAGGGTCACTAAAGGGAAGCTTCTCAGGCATATCATCTCTGAGAAGGGGATATCTATCGACCTTGAGAGAGTTGACACACTGCTGAATTTACAGATGCCCGGCAATAAAAAGGAGATGAGATCTTTCTTTGGAAAGATAAACTTTGTCTAGCGGTTCATCACTAGATTTGTTGAGATAGTAAAACTACTCAATGACATGATGAAGAAAGATACAAATACTGAGTGGAGCCCCAAAGTGAAATGAGCACTTTCTCAGATCAAGCAAACCATAATGGAGGCACCAGTCCTGGCAAGTCTGGACTATTCCCTCCCATTTCACATATACTCCTTTGCTTCACCGCATTCCACAGCAGCAATCCTAACCTTGAAACTTGAAGGGGAAGAATGAACTATTGCTTTCATGAGCTCCCCCTTCAAGAACGTTGAAGTCCAATATTTGCCTTTGGAAAAGTAGGCTTTTGCTCTAGTCTAGGTCGTGAAGAAATTCTGGCATTATATTATCTGGAGTAAAGTGCATGCTATCATTCTAGAATAGGTAGTTAAATCTTTACTACTGTAGAGTGTACGGGATGAGCATCGAGGGAAATGGATGGCCATCCTCTAGGAATATGATCTAGAAATGCAACCCATGAAGATAGTCTGAGGCCAGGGACTATGTAGAGAAATGGCAGAAGTAACTCCAGATATTGAATGCCAAAATTACACAATGGAGTCTGTCACTCAAGACCCATGGTATACCAATCTAATATACCTATTTCTCAATAACATATTCCCAGAGGGGTTTCCCCCAAACAAATATCACACCCTGCGGCTGAAAAGCGCACATTTCATGATAAAAAACCAAACATTTTTTCACAGGAATTTTGAAGGGATTTACCTCTAGTGCGAGATCAAGACCAAGCTGCTAAAATGATAGAAGAATTTCATGGGCAGTTTGGAACCGGGCATGGATTAGTTGATGTCACTATCAACCAGATTCTCTAGGCTGGATACTATTGGCCCTTCATCTTTAAAGATGTCTACAGTCATGTGAGGAAGTGCCACACTTGCCAAATTGTATCCCATCATGAGCGGAACCTGACCATGCCTTTGTAGCCGGTCTTTGAAGTTCAACCCTTCACCCAATGGGAATTTGATTTTATCAGGGAAATCAACCCCAACTCATCTACTAACCACCGGTACATCCTGAGTGCTACCGATTACTACACTCGGTGGTCCAAAGCGATTTCATCCAAGAACAACACAGTGGATGTAGTTATCAAATTCCTGGAAGAAAACATAGTCACCCATTTTAGAATTCCATTCGCTATAGTGTGTGACAATGGTCTAGCATTCTCTACGGTGTAGTTACTTGAATAGACCTATGAGTGGAAGATCACCTTAAAGTTCTCCAGCAACTATTACCCCTAGGGTAATGGTGTGGTTGAATCCACTAATAAAAATATGTTAGAGGTGATCAAACACTTGTTAGAACAAAACTCTTGGGACTGGCACCAAAAGCTTAGATTCGCCCTCTGGGTAGACCATATCAGAATTAAAGAAGCCCTGGGGACTTCCTAATTTCATTTGGTTTATGTTTAGAATCTAGTGTTCCCTATTAACTTACAAATCTTAGTTTTATAGTTTATGCAGGAATTTAACAACTGGGACAACATTGTGGAAGTTCAGCTCCTAAACCTAGTGAGAATGGAGGAACAAAGAGACATGGCACTAGAACATTTTGTGTGTCATCAAGCAGTAGTTGAATGTTGGTTTGACCAGAGAGCCCAATATAAGGCCTTTAAGACTTTGGACCTAGTCCTTCTGTGGGATAAGGCCCAGGATAAGAAAGGAAAGCAAACCAAGTTTCAAAGGCTCTGGCTTGGACCATATACGATTTCTGAGATCTGTGAGGCAAATACTTATTGCCTCAATACTATGACCAAAGAAGCCATCCCATTTCCTATTAATTGATAGTTTCTCAAGCACTATTTTGAATGAGGTGGGTGGTAAGTTTACCTGAAGTTGTATTTTATGTGAAGTTGTTCCTGCTTGTAAATATCTTTTCTGGGGCTCCTTGGGAGCACCTTGCCCTTGTAAATAATTTGTCAGCGGTCCTTCGAGACCACCTGCTTTCCTTGTTTGCTTTTTTTTTGCTTTCTTTTGCTTTGCATTTATTTTCTGGGTTCCCGGCGTGTTGCCCTCTTCTTGTAAACAGGTATGCTTCACATGAAATCTAGTCCCTGGAAGGGTACCTTATGCATTTTGATTAATCTAGGATCTATTGTTAGCATGGTGGAATCTGTGTGCACTTCAGAGTCATTTTGTGCATATGGTAAAAGGTTATGGGTAATCTTCATCAGATTCATATCTTCAAAGTCTAGACATTGGTTAATAGAAAATATAAGAAGCAAGTAATCACATGGTCCTCAGGAGTAGATTGATTGCACTAATTGTTGACCAAGTCTAAAAATCATAAAAATATCCCAGGTCTGGAATGTCTCAACTATTCAACAATTTAAAATAGATGGCAAGGTGAAAGAATTACCAGCGTAAAAATTAGCTAAGCTTAAGGTTCATGGTGAAAGGAGTACCGCCTTCCCATCTTCAAAAGAAAAGAAAAGAAAAGAACTGAAGAATAGAGAATTCTGGTATCCGGGGGATCATGCAAGATGTAATGATTTTGGTTCGATGTATTCAGTGCCTCCTCTCTGCTTATCCTAGAAATCATCAGTTTGATTTTCTTCTAAAGCACACACTACACAACTGACGAAAGACCAAAGGGTTGAATAAATGATGAGTCATATTTTCTCAAACACCTCATGCCTTGCAAGCAAGATGCTCCAGGTAAAGGTAGGATCCGGTTTTGCTAACCAGAGATTCTGAAGTTCTCAAATGCGATAAGGCATTTGTCCCATTGAGTCTCCATTTGTTATTCCCTCCATACCTATCCCTACATTTTGTAGGCAAAATGTTAGGTCCCCCCCCTTTTTTTTCCTCTTTTGTTCTCCCTTGGTTTCATTTGGTTTTCTTTTGTTTCTCTGGCCTTTGCCTCTGCGGGGCCGGTGTTGCATTCTATTTTGGTCTTCCTTGCTCCAGGGCCTGGTCCCAGAGTGTTCATCTTCTTTATTCCAGCTAGACTCTAGACTCTAGGATTCTCTTTCATTTCTTCCTCTTTTGTTAGAGGGCGCGATTGCATAGAATCCCCAGGCCCGGAGTCCAGAGGTTTGCCTTTCATAGGGTTTTACGGAAGGAGAGAGGGATGTTTTTACCCTAGTGGTATAAATAAATATTTACTTGTCACTTTTACATTTACCATGAACAAGATTACCCAGAGTGATTAAGAGAAAAATTGAAAATTAAGTGTGAATTGCTTTGAAAGAGTGACAGTACCTTCTAGTTGAGCTGATATTTGAGTTTTCACGTGTTTCTCAGCTTCCTTGCGAGATTGTGTGTGTTCGTTGTCGTTTGAGGCTAATCAGTTGCAGAGCACCTCTTGTGCTCCTCTTCCCGCGTTTCTTGGTGTTAAGGTAGGTCCTTCGGCCCTCCTTTCTGGTTTTGTTTTGTTTGTGCTTGGGCTTCTTTTTTCTCTTTCATTTTTGTCCTTGTTTTCATTTTTTTTTGCTTTCTGGCTTTTTTTTGCCTCCTCTTGTTGGGATGGCACCGCACGAAGGTTGTCCACCTTCCTTGCATTGTTTTCTATGTTGTAAATGGTGTACGATAGTGTGAATACTATAAATTCTTGTAAGCTCATGTGTAAAGGTCTTGGTCTTGCTATAAATTGTAGGTAGTCCTTAGGGTAGAGTAGTTCTTGTAAATTGTGTCATTTTCTGGCTTCCCCTGTATATTTTTCTTTTTACATTGTCATGGTGACTCTTCCTATGGAGAGTTCATCATGCTTTGTACGTTATAACCCAAGTTTTGAGCTTTCCCTCATGGTGTCTTCCTGGTTCAAACTTGGTAGCTTGCCTGTTCGAGATGTAGTGGTTTTCTCTCTCCTCTGTCACTTCATCATTGATGGCAAGATTAATTTCCCATGAGTGACCATTCAAAAACATCCCATCTGGCATCCATTTCACTCATGTCAACACACCTATCACCATTAAGGGGCACTACAACATCTATCGCATGACCACGTGACAACCCATGTCAGCCAAGTATGGCTCGTTGACCGGTCACTTTGATAATGGCTAGTTTCTCTAGACTTCGGGTGCTGAGAAGTCCTTGGCCATTCATCCCATTTTTGTCACCTAAACTAATACCCTGGAACCTCTGGGTGTCGATTAGAATCTAGTCATTATTTACTATTATATTCCAGGATTTTGATGCACACTAACATTTTTTTGAGCAGGTGCGAGATGGTGATGAACTCCTCAGAGTCCATAAAATTGTTTTATATTTTTATCTTGTATTGACGGTTGTCTGGTCTTGCAGGTTGCAGGTTATCCAACAAAATGTCTAAAGTAACAACTCCTCCTGGAAGTCCAAAAATTCCAACTACCTCCACTCGGGCGGCCAAAAACATAAAGGCAAAAAATATGTTTCCCAAGCTTCCATTAACATCCAAATACCCAAAGGAGGGTGTCCTTGTGGGATCCAAGGTGGATTCCAAGCTACAGGATATCACCGATACAGAGCCTGTACTATGGGCTAAACTATAGGGCCTTTTCCAAAAGATGTACCAATAGAGGGTTGCCGAAGATGATATGGAAAAGAAAGTGGCCACCTCTGGCATCATCAAAGATGCATATTTCCCCTACTTGGTGCAAGCACCAGAACTTATCCTTCAACTAGTGCGGCACTACAATGCTCCCACCTGGGTTGTTTTGCTTGTTGATTCTCTATCACTACACTACCTGGCAGCCATTGTTACTCTGGATGCCACCACTTTTGCTTCAGGACTAGGAATCCCCAGTTCAAGGGAGCCATTGTTATCTCCTAGTCTGTGTCACTGAAGGAGCTTGAAGAAATTCCCACTCTCACCCGGCAACATCTCAATACTCACTGGCTAAAGTCCCTGAGAAGGGACTATAAGAAGATGAAGCCGAAGATTCCCAACGGAGACTTTAAAGAATGCATACAGGAGGGAATCATCTTTTTGTGAAGGCTCTTTAGGGAGCCCCATGCCAGGGAATTTTCAGCATGGATGTATTTAATTTACTGCATCACTACCTACAGTCAGACCTGTGAGTGGGAAACCATCATCGACAATCATGTAGACTTCTAGCTAAAGAATGTCCTCAGAAATTTGAAGTTCTACATGACCTCCTATGTATTATGGACACTGGCCCAATAGAAACCCACTCTTTGGGGTTTGCAGATAGTGGGTGTTCTCGAGAATGGGCCCGACCATCTTGTCCCATGGGAACATTATCCCTAGATCCAGTGGGAATCCTCTTTCCCCCATTTTTGTAGGGTAAATGACATGTTCATTTACCATAACATTTTAACACTTAGTTGGGATTCCAGGTACTGGTTGTCACAGGAGGCGATGACCTTGGTGAGTGCATACGGAAATTATTTCATTCAGTTCTAGCAACATTCTTATATTCAGGTAACCGGGTTCTCTGGGAAGCCCTACCTACTCCCTAGCAATTGTAGGGATAGGATTATTCTTTTGGAGTTCTACGGGAGAATCTTGGAACTCCATGCATTCTTTTCCTTGAAAAAGGTTATGTCCATTCTATTCCCAATCAATTACGGGAACTATTCTTGCAGTCTCGCAGTGCTAAGGAAGCGGATAATAAATTGAAGAGTCTAGGATTGGCGGAATTCCACCTTACTAGAAAAAATTTTGATCCAATTGATAAGATAGGTGTAGTACTGCCCTGGGCATCCACACCACAAAAAGTTCACATTGAAGATTTCTGGTGGGATTGTCAGGATGGTTTTGATCTCTGGGCCTGACAGTATTTTTGGATGTCCAAATATTTGATGAAGAGCCTCTACCTTCAGTACTATCCAAATGATTTTTTAGACAGTGGGCCTCTAGAAGACCTGAAATACAAAGACCAGGGGATCAACAAAGTGGATCTCCCTCTGGTGGATTGGGACACCCTAGAGAATTTAACAATTGAGGATGTAAGCCGCAACATCATACAAAATAGTCATAAATATTTTGAGCAAGTATGCAAGAGAAACACCCATAAGGGTCCAATCTTGCGGGGGTCTACTTTGACCTCCCAAGCCACGGGACCAAGTAAAGATAAGTGGAAGGAAAAGAAAGATACCCTGGTCCAAGTTACTCCCCAGTTTCCACTCCCCATTTTGGAGCAAATTCATGATCAGCTGAAGGCGTCCAGATAGATGAGTCAAAAGTTAAGCGCCTATCTCACTCGTGGTCTTCCAATCACTCTAGTGGGATCTTCCTACCTGGTAGGATCCCCTTCATTAGTGGCACTCATGAGCTGGAAGGCGGAGACTGAGGCACAGTCTATAGATATTCTAGATTTTGGGGCCCCGTTACAATTAAGAAGGAAGAATCAAAGGGTAGACAATCCCCTGAGCACAAACACGGGCCACGACATGCCCAACGTTCACCTGGTGGAATTTATTTAGGACTCCCCCAAACCAGAGAATCCCCTAGAGATCTCCCCTCCACATGATGATTTTGATGAAATCTTTGGGACCGATGAGCCCATTAATCTACAGGGGGAGATAGGAAAGGCGATGGAATAAATAGATGTGCAGGAAGTAGAGATAATTCTCGATGAAGTGGAGACACTAGAAAAGGAAGAGGTTCCAGAGAAGGAGGCCTGAGAACCTAAAAAAGAGCCAGAATGGGAAGAAACACAAAGGGATCCACAAGACATGGAGGAAACACCAGTCCAGGGGACCAAGACAGATCTAAGGCAAACAATTGATGAGCAATTAACAACTGGGGAAACTGGACCTTCGAGATCAACTGTACCCCCAACCATCACACTCCAAATGCCTTCAGTTACTCCAAGTGATCAAGTGCCCTGGAGTATGAAATTTGGTGAGGTAGTCTCAGTGACCCAATAGTCAAATATTTTTTAGACACCTCTGCCTCCACCAGAAGATGTGCCCGTGGAGAAGGATGTCCTGGCGAATGACACTGAAGATGAACAACAGTAGCAGGATGAGGGGGAGAACCCCATAGATATAAATATTGATTAATAGATGCTGAAAAGGATGGGGAGAACCCCAGTAATATGGATGACACTAGTGCCGGTGGAGATTGGGTCTCTGACACCATAGATGAGAATGCCACCACGGTGGAAAACATTGAAAACCCCAGGGAACAAGAAAAGGAGAAAGATTCTAATGCAATCGTAGATACCGGGGATACACCACCAGACCTCGAAGAAGGCCTTGATGCTCAATTCTTAGCAGCAAGACCACCTCAGCTGCCATAATGGCTGATAGAATCCACAAAGAGAAAATCCTCAAAGGTAGCAGGTGTTCCCCTCTCCTTGGCTGAGATGATGGCCCAGAATCAAGAGGCTAAAAAGCCTAAGAAGGCCTGGACTGTCCATACCCTCCAGACCAGTCTGGGAGAAAGTAAAGTTGCAATAAATGCAACACCTCCCCTGGATACAGATGCAGAAATAGTAAGGGTCGACGACTACACAGTCACAGAGGTGCCTTTGGGGAGGAGAGATAAGTAGGGTGAGTTGGACCTGTTGAGAGAGGCTACTCGGGCAGTTGAGGCCCGATATGACAAATAGGCACTGATGCTCAAGGAGAAAAGGGAAAAGAATGAAAATCTCCTCGGGCTTCTTACAGAACTTACACAGCCACTGGCTGAGATCCATCTGAATGCCCCCACCTCCAGAACACTGCTCCCATAGGGTGACTTGGATTCTCTAAGGGCCATAAAGAAGAAGGCACAAGCTATAGATGGGTGGATCATGCAAAAGATCAAGGACGTAAGGAAATTCTTAGAGGCAACACTCCTGGACCTTTATCTGGTCAATAATTTTATGGGCCAAGTAAATGGCATCGTTGTCTTGTGGGAAAAGGACATAGATAAATATGAGGAGTGGAGGACCGGATTGGAAGAAGTAATAAACTTTGGGGAGGAAGTCATCACAAAGGAAGGAATTTTGGGAGAAGAACTGTAACGCCCCGCCAGGGAACCCAAGAGAGATTAACCTAAACATGTCACTATGTGTGCTGAATAATTTTTTTTTTTAAAGTTAACATAAAGAAACATACAATCAAGCGGAAGCGATTACCATTTATACACATGTCTTACACTCACATAGATTACACGACTCAAGGGTTCCATGACGTTGAAGTACTTAAGGCAAAACACAACTAACATAATAACAAGATATTCCATCTGATTAATCATAATAATTACAACTTACATAACCATGATTACAAATCTCATGGATAACCATAAATCTACTATAACACACATCCACTGCACA
>MU223996.1:690526-723891 GCA_018584345.1 Thuja plicata | reverse complement strand
GTAAATGGCATCGTTGTCTTGTGGGAAAAGGACATAGATAAATATGAGGAGTGGAGGACCGGATTGGAAGAAGTAATAAACTTTGGGGAGGAAGTCATCACAAAGGAAGGAATTTTGGGAGAAGAACCCTTCAAATTCCTCTAGGCCCAGCAATCCAGACTTCGCCTCAAAATTGAGATAAGCAAGCAACTGGTTACAACCTTGAAAGATAAGATCATGGAGGTCTGGTATCCTTTGGACCTATATAAATCATTCATTTGAAGGGTTTCACAAGTTTATCCCTTCACCAGTGGGACTTGTACCCCAGAGGATTATGCCCTCAGTAAATTTGATGAGCTAATGGAGTCCTAATATCAGTCTGTCGGGGACTTTGACAGAGGGAAAATTTCAAGAATATCCAAGATGATGCTCCAGGATCATCACTCCATAAAGATAGATGAAGAATTTTGAGATGGGGCCAGAGATATTGAAGAAAGGTTTGGAATCATCAGTGATCGGTGGGATAATGTAAAGGAAATAGATGAGGATGGCATTGGCCAAATTTTGGAGGCCTTCAAGAAAAACAAGGAACAGTAAAGTTCTCTGGACTCCAGGGATTTTCACCAGCAGGGTGCATTTTTGAAAATTCATTATTCTTTGAGTGTAAGCTCCTAGACTCCAAAATTCTAGATCCAAAAAAAATTGTATTCTTTTAGTGACCCGTGTTTGGATTCCCCAGAGCCGACTGGTCATTATCAAGCAGTTAATAAGAGGTTCAGTAGGTAGGTGATCCCAATAAGGCATGTCAGATGGAAGGATGGCTCTGAAATTTGATTCTCCCAAGGCGTCAGTCCAACATTAACTACCTAGTGCATTGGAGACCATGAGCCACATTTTTCATTGATGAGGCATGTAGCCTCAAACTCTGGGAAGATTGGATTTCTTCTCTTCTTACTCTGGCACTCTTCTCAATGTTGATTCTTCCATCCTCTCTTCTTGTCTTCTTCCTCTATCTTGTCAGACCTCTGCTCTTTTCGAGGTGATTGTAAGTAGTGCAAGTAGTACCAACCACTAAATATTGTATTTTAATGTTGAGTGTACAGTTAGATTAGGTTAGTTTTAGGGAAAACTATGTGTATAAATAAGAAGTCTAACCTCATTTCTAGGGTCAGAAAAATTGATGATTTTGCAGTCCAAGTAATACCAAATAGCTCTTTTCTCATTTCTAGTTTTTTTAGGAGCTCAATTCTTAGTAGTTCTTAGTAGTAGATGCTCCCTTGGAGCCATTGATGTACACACCAGTGATGATGGAACAATCTGGTAATGAAGAAGGAAGAACAGTTTCTGGCAATGATGTTGTTGATGTTCTGATCTCCAAGTTAGCAATATATTTTGTGTTGTATGTTTCTAATGTCCTTTGCTCTGATCTTTTGTTAGATTAATGGTCTCATTTCCCCTTGCTATTGAATATGTATGAACTGTTGGTTCTGTATACATTCAGTATTTAGTGTAGTTCATTAGAGCATTGTTTATATTGGAAATATGTTGCATAACTATAAATAGGAGTAATAAACTCTTAACTCTGGCCTATCTTTTGTTGTTTATTTGGTAAACTCAACGTGCTTGCAGGAAACCCCAACCTATCACTAAAATCCCCAATGACGACGAGTCAAAAACAAGCTATCCCCCCAAACAAAATAGTCACTTGCCCAACTTAGCTCCCCGCACCGTTGAGACCTGACACTCAGGTGCTTGAAGGCCGGGATAATTTATTCCCCGGACAAACTTTACAGCAAAATTTGGTTGGTACCTCGGTACCCGGTGACAACTTATCATCTATTGATCGGACCGGTCACAAAGTCTTGTCAATAGAAATCAATACCAAGTCCCTAAGACAAGATCATATGTCCCAACACAAGGAACACAAAGGTAGAGCCTTATACCTACCATGGCACAAGATTTAATGTCAAGAACATTCCTTAATCTCAAACATACATGTTGATACATCAAGTGAAAAGTCTACAAACCCAAATGATGGACATGTAAAATCAGGGGAAAACCAAGTCCTACACAGCAGAGGATTTGTACCCATACCCATTTGATCACTCATTGCACATGTCTCACTTTCCCACTCACTTCTCGATACCCAAATTTGACAAATATAGAGGCAGTACCAACCCTATAGATCATATCAGAGAGTTCTTTGCTAGCTTCATTGAGGTTGCACATGACAAACTCACCTAATGTGAATGTTCCCATAGATTCTAGCTGGACTAGCAATGGAATGGTTATCAAACTTACCCCATGGAATTCAGTCTTGGGGAGAATTGGCCAAACATTTTATTTCTCACCTCCATCATAACATCGAATGCAAGGTTAGCATCAAGGACCTCTATGACATTAAGAAAAAAGAGGGAGAATCCTTTGTTAAATTCTTACAAAGGTGGAGGAACACTGCAAACAAAATAATGTATGATGTGCCCGAGCAAGACCTCATAGTCATGTTCATTGACACTTTGATCCTAGATATGTCATTTACCACAGAATTAAAGCTCGCTCCAAACTTCAAGCAACACATCGAAGGAGGAGTTTGATATGAGAAAAACCTGGCCAAGAGAGGTATCCTTTCAAACCCTATCCAAATGAACATGAACAAAAATGTAACGGATAAAGCCAAGTAGTGGAATAAGAAAAAAAATAACACTAATGATGGTGTCATTGTCCTTAAAACATTCAACTATGCCCAACCCAAGGTTTCACTACAAGGAACACCCATGATGAATTAGAAACCCATGGTGAACACTCTGCAAGTGAACACTCAAAATTAAACACCCATGGTTCAAGCAGCAGCTGTGTCCATCAACAAACCCAATGTGCAACACACACAAAGGTTTTCATTTCCTAAACGTGACTACACACCATTAGGGGAGTTGATAGAGTTAGCCTTGAAAATTTTGATTCAAACAAATACTATCACTCTACCCTAAATCAGAGAATACTAAAATGATGTTGTGAAACCCAAGTGGTAGAATAATAATGACTTTTGTGGATATCATCGGGTAAAAGGACACAAGACACCCAACTACTGTTGATTGAAAATTTCATACAAGATCTAATTGACATAAGGGTTATCGATATCACAAATACCCAATCCAAGGGTTTAACCGATCACACAATCTTCAATGATACATTCCATGATCATAACAAGGGGAAAGCCTCTGCATATGGTGGACAATATAAACAAGTGAATTGCACCTATGCTAACTCTGATAGCACTATCAATTTCATTAATCCTTCAGATAGTCATATTGCTACAATTACTATTAGAGATCCCAATGCCAAATGCACTGTCACAACGTGACATTCTAAGGTTGTCTTGCAAGGAGTGCCTTCCAATTCAGCTACACCAGCTAATCCTCCAATAGTCTTCAATCCACAAACCAGTCTAGTGGATCATCTAAAGTGCACACATGCCCAGATCTCTATTTTCGACCTCTTGTGCATATCCTTGCAGCATAAGCAAGCTATGGATCAAGCCCTTCAAAAAAAATTTATCTCACGGGACATAACTCCAAAAAATTTCCAAACCATGGTAAATTACATCGATGCCAACAAGAATGCTAACTTTATAGACCATGATGTGTTATCGCACAAGCCTTTACATAATGATCCCCTGCATCTTCTTATCCAAGTTCACAAACACACAATCTGAAGAGTCCTGATTGATGGCAGGGTTGGGTTAAACATATGTACTCTATAAGTAATAAAAGATTTGGGCTATTTCAAATCTAGCATTGATTTCACTAGGAGGATAAATATCAGGGCATATGATGACGAGGAGAGATCATCAAAATTTATACTCATGCTACCAGTCAAGATAGACCCTATCATAAAGAACACCCCATTTCAAATCCTAGACCTAGATTTGGGATATAACATGTTACTGGGAAGGCTGTGGATATATGAGATGAAATCTGTCCCTTCCACTTATCACCAGTGCATCAAGTTCCCATACCAGGGGGAAAATATAATCATTGAAGGGGATCAAAACCCGATCCAATACTACAACACCATAAGAAGAAGTACAGATAATCAAGTGCCTTCAAATCAAGAAGCGAGAATTCCTTTTGCCTCTGATTCTATTCCCAAATACATACCAAGAAAGGTGGGGAAGATATCAATCATGGACAAAGGGTGTGGTGAGTATAGATATGAGGAATCTTTTACCATCACTAACATGCCTGAAATCCTAGATCATATGACATGCCCCAAATGGTAGAAACTCAAGAAACTCTGAAACTAGTTCTATTCAAATTTGTACCAACCACATTTGTCAAATGAGGGGACATAGTTGAAGAGAACCCTTTCAATCCAGATATCAACACTTGGTTGTATATAGACACTCAAGACACACCTCAAGCCTAGATACCTCTTTCACAATATGGGGTTGGTTTCACTATGTTGCAGAAATTTGGATACAATGGTAAGACTGGTCTGGGGGAAAGACAGAAAGGCTTAATGGAACTGTCTTTACTGCAAACCTAGAGAAACAAAATAGGGTTAGGATATGGAAAAAAATAGAATCAGTATTACCATCCAAGATATACCCATAGACCAAGAAAAAATTGTAGAATTAAACCGGGGGAAAAATTTGGAACATGCCCTAATCAACAGTATACTCCAGTGGTTATTGCCATCAAAAGTTTTAACCTCTTATTCTCAATTGAACCTTAATCAAACTATCCAAGATGACGTAGAAAGTGAGAAATCTAATGAGAATTCTAGCATGACCAATTCACATGACTACGAGTGGTTATCCCTCCATAATTCTGAGTCATTCATCCAAAACTATTCCCCTTGAAGAAATGTTTGACCAAATAACCATACAAGACCAACTGTGTATCGATAAACATATCAATATAAATTCCTTAAGTGGTGCATCCATGTCCCATTCTTATTTTTTTGGAACTATCACTACGGTCCTTCTTACCCAAGAAGAGTCATCCCCCCACCAGGACCTTTGTCTAGTCTACCCCAAACTGATAGAATAGGACCAACAAGGACAACGTGACATAGATCTTTTTGAGAATGATGAAGCCATCACACACTTCATGGGGCTTAGAGAAGGCATACCATCAAGGGACCACAAAGAATGCTTCTCTATTGACCTGGATAGATCAGCATACTCTGAGGAGGAGGCTCCTCTTTCTAGTTCCAAAATCAAAATCAAAAGCAAAAATAAACAGTCAATAAGTGAAAACCGCAAGGCACTTTATGACAATAAAAAAAAGAGAAAAAAATTAAGGACATATTTTTTGGTGAAAACCTCTCTGAGGTGCTAGAGGATGAAAAGCTGGAAATCCTCCCCTTGACAAAAGAAAACTCAATGTTACTAGCAGAAGAAATAGAGGAAGTCAATATAGGGGATGAAAAGGACCCTAAACATATCTATTTGGCTAAGTCTCTTACAACAAAGGAGAGAGAATGATTCATTAGTTTCTTCAAGGAAAGGAAAATCAACTTTGCATGGTCTTATGTAGACATGCCAAGTTTGGATCCTGAGCTAGTGCTACATCATTTACCATTGTTACCAAATGCATAACCTGTTAAAAAAAGATTGAGAAAGACTCATCCACACATTGCTTTGCTTGTCAAAATAGAATTGAAGAAACTCCTAGATGCAGGATTCATAAAACCAATTCCATCTATGGACTGGATATATAAGCTAGCACCAGTAACCAAACATAATGGTCAGATCCATATATGCATAGGTTTCAAAGATTTGAACAAGGCTTGTCCCAAGGATGACTTTCCTCTACCAAACATTGACATGATAGTTGACCTAACAATAGGGAACCAAATGTTATCACTCATGGATAGGTTCTTTGGATATAACCAAATTAGTATTGCACCAGAGGACCAACACAAGACCGCATTCACATGTTCCTGGGGCACTTACTGCTGGAACGTAATGCCATTTGGTCTAAAAAATGCGGGTGCAACTTACCAAAGGGAAATGACCACAATATTTCATGATCTAATTCATAAAATAATGGAAGACTATGTTGATGACATACTAGCCAAATAAATGCTCAAGGAAACTATCCTACAAGTTTTGGGCCCGATATTTGATCAAATGCAGGAGTACAAGGTCAAACTAAACCCAAAGAAGTGTGCATTCGAAGTTACTATCAGAAATCTCCTTGGATTCATTGTGTCACATAGAGGAATTGAAGTGGACCCAAAAAATATCAAGGCTATCCTTGACATGCCACCACCAACAAATTTGAGGCAATTAAGGGGTCTATAAGGTAGACTTCAATCTATCAAAAAATTCATCACCCAACTAGAAGACAAGTGTCACCCATTCCAACACCTACTACATAAAGATGTGACCGTTATATGGATAGAACAATGCGAGCAAGTATTTAAAACCTTCAAGGATTATCTATTGAAGTATCTTATATTGGTACCACCCATTCAAGGCAGGTCACTCCTCTTATATATATCAGCAATGGAATCAACACTAGGTGTTCTCTTGGCACAACACAATGACCAGGGCAAGGAAAGAGCCATTTACTACCTCAGCAGAACATTGGTGGGCTATGAGCTAAATTATTCTACAATTAAAAATTCATCTCGCAATTGTCATTGCTTCCCAGAAGTTACAAAATTACATGATGATTCATCAAACAAAGCTAATAGTAGACATTGATCTATTGAAGTACTTATTGAGTAAAACAGCACTAATAGGTCGACTCGCCAAATGGGTCATGATCTTAAGTAAATTTGACATAGAGTGCGTGGATCAAAAGGCTATCAAAGGGAAAGTAATTGTAGATCAAATAGTAGAGGCACCAATACAAGATCATCATCCTATAGTGTCTGACTTTCCAGATGAATCCATTCTCACAGCACAACCAACAATAGAGGCCTGGAAAATATTCTTCAATGTGTCATACACAAAACATGGTTTAGGAGTAGGGATAGTACTCATTACTCAAAATAATGATGCAATTCCTAAGTCTTTCTGACTGAACTTTCCATGCACGAACAACATAGTGGAGTATGAATCTCTAGTCATCGGATTGAAGATAGGTATACAATGGAGGATAAAAAACTTAAAAGTCTATGGGGATTCCCAATTGGTCATCAGCCAAGTAAATAATGACTACATGAAAAAAGATGAGAAATTGATCCCATATAGAGAGTTGATGGACAAGTTATGGTCTTCTTTTCATTTCATTTTATTTGAGAAAGTGCCAAGAGTTCAAAACAAAGCAGCATATGTGATGGCTACAATATCATCCTTGTTCGACATGTCAAGAAATGAGACCAAATTCCAATTTTTGGTCGAGAAATTAATGATACCAACATATCAAGGTCCAATCACTGAGTCAACATACATCCTTGTTGGTCCTGAGTCCCCCTGGTACCATGATGTATATAACTACCTCCAAAATAGTATCCTACCACCCAACTTGTCTAGGAAACAAAAGAAGTCCCTCATCTGCCAAGCCTCTAGGTACACCCTTCTCACTAGTACTCTATATAGAAGAAGTCTAGATGGAACACTTTTACAATGTCTCACTTCTACAGAATCCCATAGAGCCTTGTACAAGGTACATGAAGGAATTTGTGGGTCCTATGTAGGTGGAAATATTTTGGAAAAGAAGATCATCAGAATGGGATACTACTAACCCACAGTAGAGACAAATGCTAACAAATATGTGCAAAGGTGCCGACAATGCCATATTCATGGAGATCTTATCCATTCACCAACTCAAGAGTTCAACCCCATCACTTCACCACAGTCATTTTCTAAATGGGGATTTGACTTAGTGGGTAAGGTTATACCAACATCTTCTAATGGTCACAAGTACATAATTGCAACAACATAGTACTTTACCGAATGGGTGGAAGTGATTCCTCTCACATACATCATTGGTAATAAAATCTCCATGTTCATACTAAACAAAATTCTCTATCGATATGGAATCCCTCAAACCATACTCACAAATCACGGTACACCTTTTCAAAATCAATAAGTTAAAGATCTCTGTCACAAAATCTAGATAAAGCAAGTTTTATCTCCGTTCTACTATCCCCAAGGGAATGGTCAAGCAGAAGCCACCAAAAAAACTATCCTAAAAATCTTAAAGAAAATAGTTAATGAATCAGGGCGAGACTAGCATTTACATCTCATTCCTTCACTATGGGCATACAAAACTAGTGTGAGAACCCCTACATGAGCAACTCCATTCTCACTAGTATATGGATCAGAGGTAGTCCTACCCCTCAAAGTTGAAATCCCCTTCCTTAGAATCTCACTGAATAACATCATTTCATATGAAGACTACAAAGTAGCTAGACTCAATGAACTCAAACTATTGGATGAGAGAAGACAGAATGAACTCAATCACTTACAAGGCTATCAAAATTGCCTTAGAAGAAACTATCACAAGAAGGTTGGACCATTAATATTTTAGGTAAGAGATCTCATCCTTACGGAGAATCAAAAGAACCAAGCATAAAGGGTTAAACCAAGAAAGTTTGAGTTGAATTGGTTAGGACCCTACGTCTTTATAGCATCATGCAATAGTGGGGCATATAAATTGGCAACTCAAGAAGGAGATCAGCTTCTTGGTTATATCAACAACATGCACCTCAAAAGGTTCTTCACCTGAGGCCCCGAGGCCAAGGGAATATATCTAACATTCAGAAAAATACAAAAAAAAATCAAAAAATATAAAAGGATACCTTGGTGAAAACCTGACAAACAGGTGCCTTGTAGACAACAAAAAAATTCAAAAAAGAGAAAAGTAAAGAGAAACAAAATCACTCTCTCAGTGAAAACCTGGCAAACAGGTACTATTGAGAAGGTACCTTGGTGAAAAATTGGTAAACAGGCGCCAAGTGTTCAAATCCCACTTCACCATCAATGAGCTCCAAAAGACTAAAGCTTGTGCTCCCCGCATGCAACATTGAGTACCCAATCTATTTTGAGAAGTGCAATCCCCTTTGAGCATCACGCTTATCCATAGTTTTTACTGGTTCACTAGACTAGGGGAAATTCTAAAAGTCCTGAAAAAATCCCTAAAAATCTTTAAAAGTCATCAAAAATCCTAAAAAGAGATAAATGTCTTGAAAAAAATCAATCAACATCAAAAAATCAAATATTGCAAAATCTCAGCAATAAAACCAAATCTGTTATCAACAAGCGAATTAGAAATAAAAAAATCAATCAAATGTCAAAACTGTGAGCTTCACAAATCAGAAATGGACTCATATCACTCAACTTTATCATCAATCCAATCTGTCATCAATCAAATGATTCAATCAATCATCAAATCAAATTTTCAATTCTCTTATATAGTGACGGATATACTCAAAACCAGACAAATTGATCTTATATGAGTCATCCATTCTTGAAACCAGACACAATCAAACATCAAAAAATCAAGCAAACAAGGAACAACAAATTGTTGACTAGGTCAGTCATGGAAGCCAATTGTCAGTTTGTCTTTCACAATTATGTTATTACGCTAATCAAGGATACCACTGAGTGATGAGAGTAGCTATGATGGATCATGATCTTGTTTTCTTTGATTTTTTTTGTGGAATGTTTCAAATCAATTCTAGGGTAGTGATGATTCAGGATAAATATGGTAGGAGTTGTCACACATCTGGTAGCCACGTAGTTCTATGATCTGAGCTAATCCCTAGAAATAATTGAAGAATCCTTCTCTACTATCGGCTTGTTGTTATCAAGAAATCATAGCGGTATCTAGATGGTCTATATTTGGGTGTATTTGGTTTTCTCTTTGGTAATTTTCTTTTTCTTATCAGAAATCATAGTGGTATCCAGATGGTCAATATCTGGATGCATTTGGTTCTCCTTTATATCAGAGATCATAGCGGTATCCATATGGTCAACATCTAGGCACATTTAGTTTTCTTTGTTTTCATTCAAGATCATAACGGTAACTAGATGGTCAATGTCTGGGTGCATTTGGTTCTCTTTCTATTCATTTTCTCTACTTCTGATTATCAAAGATCATAGCGGTATCCAAATGGTCAACATTTGGGTGCATTTGAGTCTCTTCCTTTTCATAATAAGGTGAAATGGTGAATAAAATTGGAAAACACGACAACGACTTGGTTTCATCATTTCATCTTTCATTTGGTTCCTTCCTATCACAACCTATCTCTCACTAACTTTCTTCTAGCTAACACATGCATTTACTCAGACCCGCGGTACATTTTAGGTTTGCATTCATTTATTGCATAAAAAAATAAAATTAAATCAAAATCATGTTCATATTAGATCATATAATCAATGCATCCATCATCAATAATATCATAAATAACATAGGAATGCATTCATCATCATCATATAGAGATTCACATTTTCAACAAATTAATGTCATCTAACACATTTTTTTGCTTAATTTGTTGAGGGGGCATATAGTCCACCTGTTGTCACTAGGGCAAGATCAAAATCTGAAAATTCTTTGACACAACATGAAAAATCACATTGTATCAAAGAGGGGCAAATTTAGACACCCTAAAATGGACATACTTGCAACCTTACATTAAAACCACTAATTTTCATCTATTAATTAATAGTTTTTCAATCATTAATTAATCATCTATTTCTTCTAAATCCATTCCCCAAATCGTTTAATCATAGCCCCAAAATTAATTAAATAATTAAGTTTATTTAATTAATTAACCTTAATTAATTAATTAAATTAAATTTCCTAAAGTTTAAATTTAAATATTTAAACTTATTAATTAATTCTTCTAATTAAATTAATTGCATTTAAATTAATTTAATTTCACTCATTAAATTCAATTATAAATTAAAAAGAATTCAATTATCACATGTTTGCATACTTTAATTACAAAAATAAATTAAATATTCAAATAAATCCTTTCTCAAGTTCAAAAAGGTAACTCATGATCAACTTCTAAGTGAACTAAAGCATTACCTCTTCTCTCCAAGTTGAAGAGGTGGAGTTCATTAGTTGCTTCTTAGTTAACTAAAACATTAGCTCTTCTCTCCAAGTTGAAGAGGTGGAGTTTATTGGTTGCTCCTCAATTAAACTAAAACATCACCCCTTCTCTCCAAGTTGAAGAGGTGGAGTTTACTTTTTGCTCCCTGGTTAACTAAAATAGCACCTCTTCTCTCCTAGTTGAAAAGGTGGAGTTTAGTAATTACTTCTCCAGTTCCTTTTGATCTCAACCATTCAATCTCTAATCTCTGGGATCAATCTCAACCATCCAAATCATTTTCAATATTCTATATAATCAACCCTTCACAACCATTTGAAGTATCCAGGATTTCAAGCTTTTGTACACCATAACTCTGTAGGATTCTTGTATGAAGCATCAAAGCATTCTTATGATCATAATCGATAATCATTTTCTCAACACTCCCAAGTCATAGACCTTGCCAATACCAATACTGAGCACCACACACACAATGTTTCAGAAGGAGTAGAGAGAAGCAATAAAATCCTCGAGCATTGTGGTTTGCATTCATTTATTTTCCTCTATCTTTGGTTTTTATTTTATTGTTCATAGGTTTTTTCTTAGTAAGTTGATCGATTTCCCCATTGCAAATCGGTGCTACTACCCCTTGTTGATTTGAGCTTGGAGCAGGATTGGATCTACACACTACCCCCCATGAATAAATTGATTCTCAAGAAGCCTCCATGTATCCCACCATTTTTTCCCCACAGAAGATTCACAAGAGTATTCCACATCATCTCCATCAAGTGACACATCCAATGATACAACCTCCCAAGGGTTATCCATAGAAGTAATCCAAGTTAATCCATTTCTTGGTACAAATCTCATCCCTAATTCATAAATCTTAGATCCAATGCCATCATGCACCGCATTTCCAAGAAACCTTAATCCAAAGAGTCCCATGAAAAGTTCATCTTCCTTAAGTTAAAACATTGAATCCTTAACATAAATCCTCATGCATTTTCAAAATCATTCCCCATGTCAAGAGGATGATCTAAAGAAAAAATAAATAGGTCTTGAAACAAATCAAGATCAAGATCCCAATAATTACTAATCCCATCAAATTTTTAACCAAGATCACATCTTCTTGAAGACATTATTTTTCCATTAGTATACAAAATGAAAATAGTTTTTGAACCTTCGGTAAACCTACACTGAAAGACAGACTTTCAGAGATCACTGGAAAGTACAAATATCAGAGGTCACCCAATGTTTGAAGTTCAAGAGAAACCTGACAGGAGGAAACTGACAGAGGAACCTGATGATCAGATACAGTACAAACTGAGAGAACAGGCATAGTGCAAACTGAAAGAAGAAAATAGTGCAACCCGAAAGATAGTCAAACTGATTTCAGATAAAACCGAGCATCAGACACCGAAAGTAAGTTACATCCTGAAAAAAGTGGATCTGACTTCCACGTTAGATAAAACAATTGTATTATATTTATAGAGTCTTGATTCATTTTAAAACCATTACTTAAGGGACAAGAAACATAATTGTAATTGTTTTAATCAGTCTAACAGATTTAAAACATATAGACTAGGAGATAAAGGTCAAGTTGTAAACCTATGATCATAGAGTTAAGTTTGTTTTATGTGAAACTTAATTAGGTCAATCTATCTTATAAATAGAAGTTCTAATAATTCATTATTATGGATGAGAGGATGAATGTAGACAACAAGCACATCTATGGATTAGACTGAGAGTTTCAAGAAGCAGAACAACAAAAGGTGAGTTTGGTTATCAAGAACCAAGAACAGAGGCTACCGAGTAATAGAGGTATTATTCAATCACATTAGGTGATACATAAATACTTGTAATCTTGAATGGATCTGTAATTAGAAATATTAGTTTGCATACACTCAATTCAAAGAGTAATCTTCTTACATTCTAACAAGTGAAGCAAAGTGTAAAAATCCTTTCAAGAAAGGTGGATTTAACAATCCAATTGTAAATCTCTTAACCGACTACACACTAAACAGTGTTGCTAAAGCTCTTAATGGAGTATACTTTAACAGGTCCCCATAGATACTCCTAAAAGGGTAGATCATTAGAAGTGATCAAATTGTAAGTCTTAACCGACCCCTTCCAATCTGCAGATAGTGAATAATTTGTGGGTGTCATCCCCACCGCATTTTTAACCTTCTTACAGAGGTTTTCTGCATTATCATATCTTGTGTTATGTGTCTATTACTTTCTTGAATGTTTCTATGAATGTTCACATGTTTGTTAAGTTTATGTATTGATAAATCTTACACCAAGATAGTATAGAACAAATGGTTGGTTATAAAATTGATTACATAATGGATGAAGGTTAAAAGATATAAAAGTTTTTGAGGTACTTATTCACCCCTCCCCTCTCAGTACACACTTCCCATTAATTCCAAAAATTGGTATCAGAGCTAGATCTCTTATTTGGAAAGCTTAAAGAATAAAGAGAAAAGATCATACAATGGATAAGTATAGACTTGACAAGAGTATTGAGAATCAAAAGCTAGAAATATAGATCTTCTATGAGCAGTATAAAGAAGCTAGAATCAAGATGAGATAGTTTTTAGATGAAAGAATGATTATGGCATCTCACTATAATGAAATAGATTACCATGAAGAAGATATACTAGATTTCTTTGATTCATCGGGATCTACTACAAGCAAAGCATCAGACACAATAGAAGAAAGCATCACAAGCTTAAATGAAATCAATCAACATCTGGATGGACAAGTGAAATCTCTACAAATTAGTCAAGAGACACATATGGTAAGAATGATTGATGTCATGAACAATGCTAGAGAAGCTGAGAAAGAAAGAACACTAGCTATTGATGATAGAACGAAGATTACTGAAAAGCTACAAGAGAAAGAGTCAAAAATACAAAGACTTACAGAACATCATCATGATATTACAAATTAGATTATTCTTATGAGTCAAGAGGAAAATAGAATGAATGCAAAACTCATTGAAAGAATAGAAGCCATCGGTGAGCTAAGGGAAGAAAATGAAAAGCTGAAAAAAGAAATAAGAATTTAGCAACAACATAATGAAATTATCAAGAGAGCTGAAGAAAGAAATAAAAGAATGGACGATTTTCTTGATGGACAACAAAGATTCAACAATAATACTAGTCTAGGCTATACCAAGAATGGAAAATCACCCAATCAAGCTGATCCAAAGAACATCTATGAAAATCTGAGACCAAGAAAGCTGACATGCAATCACTGTGGAAAGCAAGGCCACACATCAAATGTATGTAGGAGAAAAATGAAAGGTATTCCTAAATCCACATCTTCATTCATAGGATTTTGTTATAAATGTAACAAGAAAGGACATAAGCATATAAATGTAAGTCTGAGATGAAACAACCAAAGAAAGGAACCTACATGGAAAAATATTGTCCTACTTGCAAAATGCATGGGCACACTACTCTTGAAATCTGGAAGAAGAAAAAGAAAGCATGGAAGCTTAAAGTTCAAGAAACTACCTATCAACAAAAAAGAGTCGGTAACCAGTATATATGGGATTACAACACTTAGAAAAATTGTACAGCATGTGGAAGATTTGGTCACATTGCTACAAACTGTATGAGACAGTGGACAAGAAAGCCTAGAGGCTAGACTAACCCCGGAATGGCATGCTTACATTATCATAAAGTTGGTCATCTCAAGAAAGACTGTAGAGACCGAATGACAGAGACCAGCACCTTTGCCAATGGAAACACCATTGAATACATCAGGAAGATGAGAAATAAAATGTGGAGGAAAGCTACAAACAATGATGAAGATGGACCCAGCAATGCTATTTGTGACACCCTATCCAATGGATCTGGTGACATCACTACCCCCACCTAAGCATAACAAGTAAGTATGAAACTGCATTACACCAAGTTATATTTTACATCAGTTCCATAATATATTGATGAAATACCACACTACTACATTTGGTACCAAATTGCAACGGCAGTGCCGTTGCACTTTTTCAGTCACAACCTTGTCGTTGTCGCAATTACGATGGTCTATCATCGCAATTGCGACAACGACAAGGTTGTGACGGAAAAAGTGCCGTTGCAATTTGGTACCAAATGTAGTAGTGCCAAATTAGCATAAGTAAAAATGCATCATGGCATTACTTGTTAAATTATGTGAAAACTATTTCATCGGTTAATACATATCGAAATGCATTGGTATACATTCAAAATTGAATTGTCTGCACTTACTGAAAATCTTCGGTTAACATGTAAAAGCTAAAAGTTGCAAATGTAAACAAAGATCTGTAGGTAATCATATGAGCTGACAAAGTTGTTTTCACAATACACTGAAACTCATTGGTAAAAGTACCAAGTTAGACAACTGCCTCGAAGAATTGCATTGTCACCGAAAGGGAAGTTAAGTGTTTTAACCGATGACTCTGTCTTCACATGCCAAGGAGTGGTTGAGAATTAATGACTTGACTTAGGGAAAAAGTCTATAAAAAGGTGATGGAAGGGTTTCATTTCTCACTTGCGATTTGTGCAAAGTGACCAGAGTGAAAATAGAGCGAGAAGAGACAACATTACATATCAACTCCAACCCCTTACAAAGTACTCCCAGCAGATCAGTTAAAACTATAGAGGTTGAAGTAAGTAGAAAGCATAACTAAGAACTCTATTTATCTTTTACGGAAAGCACTAAATTTTTGAAACAATGGCCACAACATCAAGAACCACTAAGTTGAAGAGCATCAAGAAGGATAAGGTCAATCTTGTTAAGAACTCTACCTATGTGGAACCACATTACAAGATATGCCCAGAGGTTGCATCACAACCCAACAATGTTGGAGCATTCTCACAAATACCAGCTAGGTTTTTGCTCGTCAAAGACATGCAAGCATACATTCACTGCAAGATTGCAGAAATTGGTGACCTGGAGGTTGAACAAGATTTCAAGAAGCTATGCAAGGATGATGGCACTATTAAAGATGATCACAAACACATCGAAGTGAAAGGGCTCACAAATTCCCTATTATTCCTGAAAGTGTTTAAGACCAAATGGATTCAGTTAGTATTGAACAAGATCCACAACCACAAGCTATGGTTGGATGAGCCTAAACCAATAACCTAAAATGTTAGTCTTACAGTCACCAATTATCCAATAACTGCAAATTTAAAGGCATTAAAGCATCCACCCAAGGCTGAAATTGAGAAGAATACAGGAGTTACATGGGATGGAAGAGGACTGAGAGTATCCACCATCACCGATGAGGAAATGAAATTTGGAGCATGTATCTTGGGATACAAGTTCTTTCAAGCTAGCAGGATGAATAGCATAGCATCTGGAATAGTGGATACAACATATATGATTGTGAAGAAAGGAACTCAACTGGATCTTCAGAACTTCTACTCAAGAATCTAGAAGAGAACCTAAAGAAAATCAAGGATGCAAAATCAAACTCATGTAAGTTTGGTTCACTTATCATGTGCATTTTCTTTTACTTCCAAGAATCCTTTCCATCAATAGGAGATGTAAAATGGGATACAACAAAACCAGTCACCATACAGATCAGTGAGTTTATAAAATCATTGGGAGACAATTTTGAGATAGTTATGGATGAGTAATTTACTAGATTCAAGGAGAGAATGTAGAAAAGAGTAAGGATCCTCAAGAAATTAATTAAGAAATTAAAAGATGATATATTTTTCATGGTAGACACAGACTTCACATATATCAAACCTATTGTACAAAGGACAGCATGGCTATAACCACTTGACTATGAAGTGAACATAGATCAATCATCCAATGCAATTGATGCATTAATAAATGAGCCCTTAGATAAATCACAACCCAAGTTTGGCACCTATGAAGAAGCCAAAGAAAGAATAAAAATTGGCTTGGTTGTGAAACAGATAGACAGGAAGAAGGATAAAATGGTCAAGAACTTGAAGAAAAGGTTGTTGGTTATAGAGGAAGAAAATGCACAGACAGAAGAAACTGAGGGACAGTCACCCATAGGTGAAGCTAAGCAGGAAAGTGACTCTGAGTCTATAGAGTCAAATACTCCATTACCTACACCAACTATGAAGCCTAGAACCACAACTACTACAAGGAAAAGAAGTCAAATAGCTAAGGACACAAGTCCTTCACCATTGAAGAAGGGTCAAGTAAGGACCTACAAGAGGAAACCTCCAACATAGAAAAGAGGGCCAAAAAAAAGAAGAAAGCTCATTAGAACCAAGGAGGACATTGAGGACACAAAACAGGATGAAGGTGTTCAAGAGGAAAAGAACAAGATACTTGAAATAGTTGATGAGGTATGTGCCTCAATTATCAATATAGGTTCAGTGAATACTAAGAAGGTCAAGAAAAGGTTAACATTGGATCCCTTGGATAAAAATAAGATTAAGGAGGAAATCATCAAGATGATGTGCATATACAAATACCTCCCAATACAACTGGCAGATAGTATGCCCAAAAGAACTTCAAGATAGGCTATCTACAAGATGGACATTAGCCTTGCACTCAGAGAAAGAAATTAGGGAAAGAGCCCTAGTATCAGTCATGCCTCCCGAATCAAAATTGGAGGAGATCAAACAAATGATGAAGAATCATTCCAAAAGGTTCTCACTGAAGATGAGAGCTTACCAAGTTCTTAAAGGACATCTACTAGATCTAGACCGAAAGAGTGAAGATGAATGGAGAAAAATACTTGATATTCCTAAAAAGGATACAAGTCCCAAGCCATAGAGAGCTCTAACCAAGAATCAAGAGACCAAGGATTATCAGGATATTGAGAACACCGAACCAATTATCATCACAGATGTAGAATTGGACAAAGAGGAAATGGACACCACATGTAACAAGGATATGGATGTTGCAGATGAGACATGGTCGGATACCACCATGGACAACATTGTGGACAATACAATCATAGACATCACCGATGATCCAGTAGATAAAATTCAAAAAGATGAAGATGTCACTGTTGCTAAGGACCAGACTGAGGAACAGGACACAACAATTGATGCTGCATAGGTGAACATACCAGGAAACATGTCAATATTGATGGAAGCCATCAATATACTCTAGGAAAAGGAGAAAACACCTACCAAAGATGAGAGCATACCCAAAGACAAGGGTGATGTAGAACAAAAGGATGCATCAGAAGAACAAAAAGACATATTTGAAGAACTGAAAGATGATACTGATATACAGCAAGACAAATCTGCTGATCAGAAAAGTGAAGAAGAGCAGCAAAATAAGATGGAGAGCAGAAACAGAAAAGTGAAGAAGAGAAGAAAGATGAAACACCAGAGAATACAAAAGAAAACTCTGTAGATACACCCAAGGTTAATGAGTAGACATCTTCACCTAACCAATAGGTTGACACCGAGCATAAGGTAAAAGAAGATACACCTATCAAGCCTACACTGAACACTTCAGAGAAAACAAATGAACTAGCACTAGTAGTTCACACTTCTGCATCTAGACAAATCTCAAAGAAGAATAAGAATAAGAATAAGAATCCAGTTACTCTGGATGAAATTCTTGATATTCCAGTATGTGATCCTAGAACATTGGATCCAACTGAACTAACAAAGTATGCAAGACTTTGTGAGAGAAAATATATCCAGGATAATCTTAGGTAGGCAACAAAAGAAACAAAGGTACTCGAAACTACCAAAGACATACTACAACAGATAGTACCTGACACTAACATTGATCAAGATACTCCTATACTTGGTCAATTGGCCATTCTCACATAAGCTATCACATCTCAGAATGTAGATGCTGAAAAGGCAATTGAAGAACGTGCAAAGCAGAAATTACAATTCAAGCTAGCAAAGAAAATCAGCCAAGAAGTGGTAGAGAACAAGGTGAAGTTGTCTGAACTCGTAAGTACATTGGACCCCATTATTTCAGAAGCCATAACCTTAATCCAAAATTTATGCACTTTAGATCAACTCACTAAGGAGTATAGTGAGAAGATAGCACAATTAGATGTTGATCTACAAGAAAGTGCACAAGGTCTCCCTAATAATGAAGATGCAATCAAATTGCACTATGAACACCTAAAGAAAGCAATAAAGTTGAGACAAGACATTCAAAATGCAGAATCAAAGTTTAGAGATGAGGTAACTGAGCTCCAAGGTCTAATTCTACCTAATCTCACATTACTGCAGCAGCACATGACACTGGCAAGAACACTGATTGCCACCCCAGAAATGTCTATCCTAGACAACATTTATGATATGCATGCCAGAATTGCATTAGAGCACGTGGCTCTGGAACACCTTAAAGAAAAATAGGAGCAGATGATGGAAGACATGTCAAACTCTCATTCCCGTATTCTGGACAATCTGTAAGTTACACATTTTTGCCAAAATTTTGACAACTTGCAAGTTGTACGTCTTTGTACTTAATATCAAAAAAGGGGGAAATGATATGTTCATATATCATAAGGTGAAAAGGTGAAAAAGGTGAAAAAGGTGAAAAAGGAAAAATAAAGGAAGGCAAGTATAAGTATACATGTACATATATACTATAATGCATATAGTTAGGGGGAGTCATATAATGACAAGATATATACATGGTGTACATACTAAAATTTTAGTATTCATGCACATATCAATTTTTGATACTAATGTCAAAGGGGGAGATTGATGACATTATTTTTCCATTAGCATACAAAAGGAAAATATTTTTTGAACCTTTGGTAAACCTATACCGAAAGACAAAATTTCAGAGATCACCAAAAAGTACAAATATCAAAGATCACCAAATGTTTGAAGTTCAAGAGAAACCCGATAGGAGGAAACTGACAAAGGAACCCGACGAGAAGATACAGTGCAAACCGAGAGAACAGGAACAGTGCAAACTGAAATAAGAAAATAGTGCAACCCGAAAGACATTCAAACTGATTTCGGAGAAAACTGAGCATCAGACACCGAAATTCAGTCACATCCCGAAAAAAGTGGATTTGACTTGCACGTCAGATAAAACAATTTTATTTTATTTATAGATTCTTGATTTTTTTTAAAACCATTACTTAAGGGACAAGAAACATAATTGTAATTGTTTTAATCAGTCTAACTAATTTGAAACATATAGACTAGGAGATCAAGGTCAAGTTGTAAACCTATGATCATAGAGTTAAGTTTGTTTTACGTGAAACTTAATTAGGTAAATCTATCTTATAAATAGATGTTGTAATCATTCATTATTATGGATGAGAGGATGAATGTACACAATGAGAACATCTATGGATCAGACTAAGAGTTTCAAGAAGTAGAACAACAAAAGGTGAAATTGGTTATCAAGAACCAAGAACAGAGGCTACCGAGCAACAGAGGTATTATTAAATCACATTAGGTGATACATAAATACTTGTGATCTTGAATAGATATGTAATCATAAATTTTATATTGCATACACTTGGGTCAAAGAGTAATTTTCTTACATTCTAACAAGTGAAGCAAAGTGTAAAAATCCTTTCAAGAAAGGTGGATTTAACAATCCAATTGTAAATCTCTTAACCGAGTGCACACTAAATAGTGTTTCTAAAGATCTTAACAGAGTAGACTTTAACAGGTCTCCATAGATACTCCTAACAGGGTAGATCATCAAAAGTGATCAAATTGTAATCCTTAACTGCCCCCTTCCAATCTACAGATAGTGAAGAATTTGTGGGTGTCATCCCCACCTCATTTTTTACCTTCTTACAGAGGTTTTCTGCATTATCATATCTTGTGTTATGTGTCAATTACTTTCATGAATGTTTCTATGAATGTTTAGATGTTTGTTAAGTTTATGAATTGATAAATCTTACACCAAGATAGTATAGAACAGATGGTTGGTTTTACAATTGATTACACAATGGATAAAGGTTAAAAGATATAAAAGTTTTAGAGGTATTGATTCACCCCTCCCCTCTCAGTACACACTTCCCATTAATTTCAACACTTCTTTGAGCCTCATGATGATCCCACCATCTATGTCCCTCCTATCCAAGATGATCCCCTTCCATCTCAAGATAAAAGTGTCCTTCCAAGTCCCATTGACCCTCCACTTCTTAAGACAGATCATGAAATATCCTTCATTCTTCACAATAATTTCATCCAAAGTCAAGAGAAAAAAAACCTTAAAATGGAATCAAATGATCCCTTTCCAATTCAAGATCAAAGTATCCCTTCACCTTCATGTCCACCACAAGATCATATCATACCTCCAAATCCTCCTCATGATCCTACCATGCCTTCATCTCCATGTCCACCACAAGATCCTATCCTACCAAATGATCCTATTATTATTCCTATTCCACCTTAGGATATCATTATTCCTCCTAGTCACCCTCATGATTTGAGAACCTTTTTGCAAGTTGTTCATGAACCCCGGACTTGTCAAACGGGTTCCTCCACTTTCATCCCGTCTAATCCACTTAATGCTCCTATTATTTATTTTTGTACCATATCCACTTCAAATGGACTCTCATCTTGTATAAAGTATCCCATTGATCAAAGAAAGCATTATCAAATCAAAGGGTTAGACCTCCATGGAAAATGTATATTATAACCCTTCCATACCAAAGAAAATTTTGATGGTCCTGACATCGGCTACATAACTCATTCTCAAGATATTGGTATCCTTGCAAAATCTAAATCCACATGTATACCCTCCCCTTCATCCCTTCCATCCATCTTAGGTCCATATTTTCCTCCATCTAATAGCTTACAATCTTTGTATCCTTTCCTAAATCAAGATCAGTAAAATAACACATCATTGAGAACCTTTTGTTCATCCAAAAGGCCTCCATTTCATTCATATTCATCCATGAATCCCATTCATTTTCCAATTAATTTGAATGCCAAGCATAAATTTCATAAGTCAAGCAATCGGCATGCAATCAAGGATCAACATGTCCAATCTAATCAACATGTAAAAATAAAGAAAAATATCATCTGAAAGGAAAAAGAAATTTCCAAAAGGCCACAAAGGCCCATTGAGAAAAAAAATCAAAAGCCATGTGATTTCCCAGGTCCATTGTGCAATCAATGCATTCCAAGGACCCACAAAAGAATGAAAAATCAAAATCCATGTGAATTCCTAAGCAGCTCCTTGAAGCATATTATACCAAAGATAAATCAAATTTGGCATCCAAAATTGCTATCCCTCCATCTAAATGACTCCCACCTTCCAAATTAATTTTGGGTCCTTATGTCCAAAGATCCATATCTATTTCTCCATTAAATCTCCAAAATCTGAATTATTATTTTTCCTCCATAACCCCTCAAGGTGTGTGCCAATGTTGTTCCTACCCACATTCCTATGCACTCAAGAGAAAGTATTTTTCCATTCCCTCCATTATCCAACACCTATTTTCCATCCTTTTATTGATCATATCCAATCCTTGGCATAAATCATTATCCTTTTTCATCCAATAATCCATGTTATCTCCCTTTGTCATTACCCTACCAATATCTTTGAGCATACCATCAATAGCTATGGTTCATTATTATATATCCTTCAAGAGAACCATCCAAAGAACAAGGTGCTTGATTCCTTTTTCGATGTCATGTCATGCATCCATTATCTTCCTAAAATATCTAAAACTGTAAAAAAAGAAAATAAAAAGGAAAAAAAGAAGCAAAAAGAAAAAAAAATTAAAATAAAAAAGAGTAAAAAAATGTCGCCTTCATGAAAACCTAGGAAACAGGTGTCTTGGTGACATAAAAAAAGTAAAGAGAAATAATTCATCCACTAGTTAAAACTTGGAAAACATATGCTTTGGGAAAGTATCACGATGAAAACCTAGCAAATAGGTGTCATGCATAATCTATGAACTTCTTGTGTTCCATACTTGGGGACAGGTTTCATCCAGGTTTTCTTATCATATCATACTCCTATCATTTCCTCTATTATCCTATGTACCTCATATCCCTTATCCTATCAACATCCATAATCCATTTTTCTCGTCTTTGATCTTGACAAGGCTAGGAATCTTCATAATTATTTGCATCCTATCTACTTCATGTTGTCCATATATCCCTTTGTTCCATATCCCTTATCTTATCCACAGTCCTTTGGTCCATATTGCCTATCTTATCAGACCTCAATCCACATTCCATATCTTGTACATTTCTGATTTTTCTTATCCTATGCATATATTGTCATTGTCCTATCCATATCTTGTCATTGTCCTATCCATATCCTATCAATTTTCTATCCAATCCCTCTCTTGATCTTCATATAAAATAAGGACATAAAATGAAAAACATGTTTTCAAAAAACTCTTGACATCTCCATTCATGTAGAATTCATGTCAATCAGTGCACCATATCATTAACCTATCTTGTCATGTCCAAACTGTTAGCTTTTCAAAAACATGTTATCTCATAGCCTATATAGTCGTTAGCCACCCAAACATCTTTAATGCCACACTAAGTGACCTTTGGCCTTCATCCATCTACCAGTCCATTTGTTCATTCATAATGTCCATGCCTTGCTAAACAGTGGGGGAATTCAATCCATCTTGCTTAATCATCATTAATATCCTTAAAAATATCTCTAAAAATTAAATGTCCTGAAAAAACCCTAAAAATCAAATACGGTCATGAAAAAACCCTAAAAATTAAATACGATCCTAAAAAATCTCTAAAAATCAAATATGATCCTAAAAAAACAATAAAAGTCATAATAAAGTCTAGAAACAATCACTATTCAATACATCTTGCTTAATCATTATTAATATCCTTAAAAAGATCTCTAAAAATTAAATGTCTTGATGAAAAAACCCTAAAAATCAAATACGATCCTGAAAAACCCTAAAAATCAAATACGATCCTAAAAAATCTATAAAAATAAAATACGATCCTAAAAAAACCATAAAATTCATAATAAAGTCTAGAAAACATCACTAAATATTATAAAATGTCTTGAAGAAATCACTTAAAATAAAATATCGTAAAAAACCTAAAAATTGGAAAATCATCAAAATCTCAAAATGTGTACATAATCATTTCATTTCATGAACAAATTTTCCCCTTTTGCAAAAGACAAACATCAGAGTAGACACAATTTGAAGACGTCATACATGGTGCTTAACAAAATCATGCATCAACAGACAAACTATCCAATCAAGTCAACAATTAGTTAGATCAAACTTATCTTATCAATCAATTGATCATTTGTCTCAAACACCATCAATTTGTCCTTTATCAACCTATCATTTTTCTTATACAAGGCATAGTATACTCGAAACTAGATGATACTTGTCTTAGATCAGGTACTTCACTCCTCAAACCAAACATCATCATCATCATCATCATCATCATCATCATCATCATTATGAAACAAACTATCAATTTTGACAAGATCAGAATATTTGTTGACTTTCTTTGTTTAGTTAGTCTTATCTTTCATTGATAAATATCTTTGGTCATGTTCTTATGCTACTCAAGGATATCCACAAGAGATGAGAGTGGTCGGGATGGTTCATGGTCTTTTGTTTTTGTTTTTGTCTTCTATTTGAGGTGTATTTTACATAAAGTTCTAGGGAAGGTATGTTCAATGCTTCTGGATGGATGGAAACATTCCTTGCTTGATATGTGTTTGTTTTGCATAAAGGGATTTCACTATCGCCTTGGTTTTATGTACCATGGTGTGTCACATCCACTTTTTCATATTAAATAAAGTTCTCTAATGATAAAGTGCACTTATGAAAGAAAGGTTTCATCATTATTAACTCTTCTTCATCTAATTTCTACTTTTACTAACATTTATTTTTTCAGTCCTAGCAATCATTTTCAAAAAATTATCCTCATGACAGATTTCGCCCAATTTTTCAAGGGGGCATCCTACCTCCATTCCTTAAATCCACTATGGCATGATCTTTTAGTTTTTCCTTCAACGGTTAGAATCACATTGTCTCAAAGAGGGGAAAAATGTAGACACTAAATAATGGTCAATGCCTAGGGCTCCCTTTGTTTTTACATGTTTTCTATATTGTGCAGTAGATATTCATCATTTGTCAATATTGTGTCATTTCTTCAATAATTAAATAATGAGAAATATTTAATTAATTACTAATTTTCATCCCCTAACCTTCATCTTGTCTTATCAATTTGCCATTTTGACCATATCTGATCCTACTAATTTGATCCTTAATCATTTAATCTCATCATTTGATTAATTTGCCCTCTTTGGGGGCAAATAACCATTAATTTCCCCTTTATCCCCAAGTTTTGAGCCTTGATAAATAAATTACATTTATTTATCCCTCTTTCCCACGGTCTCACAATTAATTAATTTCATATTAATTAATTAATTATTTTTTCCTAAATTTGGGAATTATTAATTCCCTTACTTTCTAATTTCCTAATATGTGGGAATTTAACAATTTAAATTTGAATTATTTCCTCCCACTTTTTTGGTTTCCACCTTGTAATTTAACCTTCATTCCCCTTATTTCTCCTTCCACCTTTCCTCTTCCATTTTCCCCTAATTTCTCCCCTTGATTTGTGCAAGTGATTTCTCATTTCCAAGTTGCAATTCAATCATGTCATAATCATGACAAATTCCATTTGCAACTCTAATTTGTCATAAACCATGTCATTTTCTATTTATAAGTCCTCTTTTGAAATCCTATAAATTGGATTCCAAATCCTCATTCTTGCAACCACATTCCTAGTATTCTCACAATTACACCACTTATTTTCTTTCACTGTATGAGTGCATTTTGTCAACATAAGAGCAACATTTCATATTAGAGAAGAAAGGAAAATATTGGAGCTACATTGAGGGGGTGTTTTGGTTTAATTTCCACGTTTTTAATGCATTTTACTTTAATGGATTTAATGGTAGATTAGGAATACATTTTCATATTTAATTAGGCTTTGTGTTTAATGTATTTCATGAATATTTTATGATGTTTCCCAATTTCCTAATCAACACCAGGATCCCATATCAACCTCCAAAATGTTGCTCCACCAATTCATTGCACTACTTTGATATAAACAACACCATACCAGTAGTTGTGAAGCAATTCTTCATGATCCATAAGAGACAATGGACCAATCATGTCAGTGCCCAAACCCCAAATCAATATATCCATCCATCTATAGGAACAGAAATAGATATTAGGCTACCAGATGCGGTTGTTGTAGCTCGGGTTTTCAATAAGAATAATCTTGATGGTGTCACCATACCCATGTATAGAAAATATATCTATCTCATGTGCAATATCCAACAAGTAGTCATGTATCCTCACACTCCCATGCAACTCAATACTTGTTGTAGACCATGCCTAATATAAAAGTGCAATAGAAACCCATGTAAGACAACCATTAACCACTAAAGATTCTATGAAGATTAAATCACTAATCAATAAATAAACAGTTTCCATATCATATGAAATTGGTGACAAATTGAAAGGTGAACTACGGATGCCTTCATTGCCTAACTATGTCATCTCTTGAATGGAGGATTCACTTACTCTTTTTATCCATCCTCCATTCAACTTTTGGGACTTCTCTATTCAGTTGCTCCAAAATGAAAAACATGTGTCCTATCACAAGGCACATCATAAAAATTATTATATCTCATGCTTGCATCTTGTATACCAAAAATAGTAGAATCTATACTGCTCATTTCTCTATGATTGAATGTTGCAATATCATGAAAATGTTGAGGTATATCAAAGTTTTCCATGATTAGAAAATTGAGCCCGATTTCATCATTTTCATCTGTGACTTTAGAATATTCGATGTCAAAGCAAGCATACACACTTTTTTCTATCTCATCCTTTATTTCATTTCTTAGTGCCTTAAGAAAAATATGTTTACCCATGTCAATAAACTCCAACTCCATTTTGTTGAAGTCTTTCGCATCTTTTTCTTTTAACAATTGCTTTTAACATGAAAGGATGATATCTAGGAACACCAAAAATGAAAGAAATCATACCATGTGTTTTCTCATCATGTTTATTATCCTCAAGCTCCCAATGTGGCTCTTATACCTTCATTTCTTCATCAAAAAGCCCTTCAAGTCCTTCCTCTATTTCTCCACTTTTTGTCATCTTCATATTACATTTTTTTTCATCAGGTGTGGCTGACATAGAAGTCTAAATTCTGTTATGTATAATGAAGGGTGAGCTATGCCCAACTCTTCACCAATTTTACCCATTTCATATCCTTTTCTTCTCAAGGCATCAAATTATATCTCACTAAGTGTAAGGAGATGATCTCTATCCACAAGTATGTCTAGGTAGTTTTATTTTACTACTACCAAGGCCTCCTTGATCTCATGTAAGTCAGTAAGAGATCACCTCCCTCAAAACCATCATGATTCCCTAAAGCCTTCCAATACAAATCTGTCACCATCTTATGAACACGATCAAAATGCTTTACAATTTTCATGACCATACCTTCATCTTCCCTTAGTTGACCTTCCAAAGGATTTAACTTATGAGACTCAACTCCTCCTTACAAAATTTATGATTTGTCTTCATTATCATGCCCCTCCAAATTATGTGAGCTAATAGGAACTTATGAGAAAAATCAAATTCATATGATCAAGTGTTTGATTGTCCTTGAAGAAATTGGTTATCTTCTATGTCACCTCTACACACTTCCTAGTTCAGAACTAAGGAAACATTTGTTCCAAAAATAAAATCATCCTCATCATCCCAATCACCCCACACATGATATATAGTCATATTATCCCCAAGTAAAAGAAGAGGGACAACATTAGAAGAAACCATAGAACTATCGAGAGAATTCACCTCCTCACATGGCCCATCAATGATAACCTCTAGGTCACCCACCAAGAGACTTGTTCTCATAGTACCTTTATCTACAATGGGTTCTTCAATTTCATGTACATCATGATACTCCTCTTCATTTTCAAATTGATAATCAACATTATGAAACTCTAAATCTGTTCTATTTCTGAGGTTAGTATCAACACCATCATTGATACAAATGTCAACTTCCATATCTAATTGCTCAGAAGAAGTTAGGAAAAAAAAAAATTCAGAGAGAAATTCATCCGAAATATCATTAGGTGATTATCCATGAGGAGTCTCGTACTAATTTTCATATTCAATACTAGTTGATATGTCTTTCACATGAGTGAAAATGGCACTAGCCAAAGAAGTTTCCTCCTTCGACATAGTTTCAATAGGTGGCTGATTTTCATCTACTCTATGTTCACCAAGACTAACATATGCATCAATGCTCACAAATGATGTAGAGTCTGTTGGCAAGTTGACACTCAAGGTGTATATGACTTTTTTTTTTTTTTCATTATGGAAACAAAGTCATATGAAGTTTTGTCAAGTAAACTTGGAAGATAAAAATGGCTAAGTATAGAAGACAGAACAGAACATAGATATGCAGTCGATCAAAGCACCAGCGCATGTGTGTACGATCGAGTCAAGATATGTACATTCATACTTAAGCTCTATGATATGTTTTTGTGCTTACCCTATACACACATAGTACGTAATGTCAGTATGGAGAAGTTACAAGAAGATTAAGGGCACTAAAAGTTCAGAAAATAGAGTATGGAGCCGACCTCAGTTTTTGGATTAGCGTATAATATTTTGTTTTGTAAAGGCTATGCGCCTATTGTAATAAGTTTGTAAATATGTCTTAAACATTATTGTAAACACACTTAAGCCAATCTATTTGGAAGCATTGTGTATGTTGTTTTTGGGCCAACTAAGATCTTGTTTTGTAGTCGCGTCCATTCAGGAATTTATATATATTAGACATGCACTTTTGTATTAAGTGGTGTTGGAAAGGAAGCAGAGAAGATATTCAGAAGATCAATATGATAAAGCCAGTATGAAGTAGAAGTCTACAAGAGATTAAAGCATCACCGCATAAATTGAACTGATCAGACAACAGTGTCATTACAGCAGTTCATTTTTTATATTAGTGTATATCAGTTATCTGAAGGGTGTAGCCTTCATCTTATTGAGCAGTGAGCCAACAACCTCTAATAACATTTTGTAAAGACTCCTAACAGGGTCATTTTACTTGAATTGTAAAGACTGCTCCTAACAGGGCAAAGGAACTTTAACAAGTTCATTATACTAGTAAAATAATTTGTGGGTACTAATTCCCACCTGGGTTTTCCTCTAATCAAGGTTTCCCCGTAATAATATCTTGTGTTATGTGTTGTGCTTCATTTTCTATCTATTTGATTCAAGTTTAAAGTTGCTTAATTATAACAAATAGACAAACACTGATTCACTCCCCCCCTCTCACTGTTTCTAAATATTGGTATCAGAGCTCTGTTCCTCTGAAAGAAATTTTAATCACTAGAGGAGATCATGGATTCAGCAGAAGAAAAACATCTGAAAAATAATCTTGAAGCGGCCCTTGAAGATCTTGACAGATCTGAAAAAGAAAATGAAGAACTAAAACTGAAGGTTGATGGCTCCCAAATGCTTATCAAGAAATTAAGAAAAGATTTGAAAGATTTCTCCATAAATGATCTGGGAAAAATGGTCAAAAATATGAATGAAGAGAACGTGTCTTTGAAAGATAAGATTGAAGATTTGAATGAACAACTTACAGATAGCCTAACAGCTATTGAAGAAAAGACCAAAGAGAGTAAACAATTAGATGATGAACTTATGCAAGCAAACATGAAAATCTTGGAGTTGGAAAACATCAAGAAAAAGATAGTAACAGAAGAAAAATATAAGATTGATAAACTACACACAAGTTCTGATCTAATTCAATCACAACTTTATGCATAGAAGCTAAAAGGTGATACTACTAGTATTGGATACAGTGTAGCTCAAATTGAAATCAATTCAATGCAAGAAAGAAAGAAAGCACAAGAGACATCTACTGAAGCAAAGAAAATTGAGAATCTTGCAGAGGCTAAAACAAAACCACCTAAAGATGAACTCAAGCAAGTTAACAGAACTTGTTATGCTTGTAACAAGCATGGAAACTTGGCAAGAGATTGTAAACAAGTAAGACCTTTCAATGGCTATTGTTACTCCTATAATAAATTTGGTCATAGGGCTATTCATTGCATAAAAAGTCAAAGAAATCACTCGCAGCAGAGTCAAAGAAATCTGAATCAACACAATCAGAGAAATCAACCTCAGAGAAACTATCAGAACATTACATGTTAGATATGTAATTACAATGGACACACAGCCAAGCAGTGCAGCATGATAAATAATATCAATAGACCTTCAATCATTTGTCACTCATGTGGAAAATCTAGACACATCTCAAGGTTCTGTAGATCCAGAACTCAAAAACAAGAGAAGCCTAAAGAATCATTATTTGAAGAATCAGGTGAAGTCAAATTTGTAAATGCTACAGAAGATTCAGGTAAAATATGGGTTGAAGTAAAGAAAGATAATGATGAGAACAAGGTAGTAGATGCATCCATAGTGGATGCACCTTCTACTTCTAGTTAGGTGACCCTCATGATCTTAGGGGGAGCTATTATAGCTCTGAACCCTTGCGTGGCTGGTATACTCACCTCTGAGTATGTGCCTATGGATTCATGTATTTGGAGCTGAAATGAGGATGTATGCATATACGCATACTCTGAACTTGGACAGAAGCAAAGATTGAAATTCTCTATGTAAACTGCTTTACGGCAACAATCATTAAATTCAATGATCTTTTATATAAGATAGTAAAAGATCTTTAATCCTCACTTTGCATTCGAGATTGAGCACTCAGAGAGCACAGGAGATCTTAGCATCAAAGCATCTACAGATTACCATTGGTTGGTTAGCAAGGTGAATCAAATTTGAAACGGAACCCTAGCAGACGCGTCATTTCAAAATTACTGGAAACCCTACTTAAGCAAGTATCAAGTAAGTTATGGCTACTCCTATAGTGTTTGACATCTCTGAGAAGAAGAGATATGTGTTTAAGAAGCATCCATTTAAGTCTGTACTAGATGATGTAGAAGGGGAATTCTCTAAGACTCCGCTAGGAGTTGTGCATGTAGAATACATTCGTGCATACATCTATTGCAAGGAAACCATTAGGGATAACAGCATAGAAAATCTTATGGCATCAATGATGAAACCATATTATTCATTCAAGGATGAATACGTGCATCTCACTGATAACCCTATCTTTGAGTATTCAAACGCGCATGAGTTCTATGAACTAGAATGGGTCAAAATATTACTTAGTAGGATACATGATGATTTGTATTGGATTGGTGAAGTTCCTGTCCGCATCACCACTGATCTTATTCACGAGATGACCGAACTTCATAAGGTTGGACCAGTTCTTCCCACTGGTAAAGATGTCAAGAAACAGGTTGAACAAGCATGCTTATCCAAAAGTGATAGGCGCAGGATGACTGTTGATCCAATTATGGAAGAAGACATCAAAATTCTCACAATGATACTTGGTTACAAGTTTTAGCACACAAGTAGGCTAAATAGTGTGTCTGCAGCTACTATTCTGGAAGCAATAAGGATGGCTAAAGATAACACTTAGTATAACCTCTATGAGATATTGCACACGCAACTAATTGAGAAAATTAGGGCTATCAAGCATGACAAGACAAAAATATTCAGATTTGGCTCTTTGATTATCTACCTATACTTCCACATTGTTGGTAAAGTCTCTAATCTTCACCTAGATAGGAGAAAACCCACCATGTCTCAGATATCACTAAAGGCTACATAAGAGAGAAATGTTAATGATTCTATGGACATGGAGATCAAAACATTCAGGATCAAGATGTAGAAGAGGTTCATAATACCGGAGAAAATAGTTGATAAGTACAAAGACACCATATGTTTCATGGTGGAAACTGACTGTACTTGCATGGAAGCAGTTGAGCCAAGAACCAAATGGATTCATCCACTTGGCTATGAAGTTGAAGAGCATGTGTTGGAAGGATATGCACAAGTTCTTTTGTCTGTGCCTAAAGATCCAAATGAACCAAGATGGGGCACATATAGAGAGAAGACAAATCAAGTTGATTTTGTCTTATATAGTGCAGATAACAAGAGGAAGGCATCAAGGATTACATCCAATATCCTTAAAGTTCATGGGATCACACAAGAAGACCTAGATAAATCTAGGGAAGCTAAGATTGCAAAAGAACTCAAGCAAACTCCTGCAGAAGTGAAAATATAAAATTTTGATGACATTCCCAAGAAGAAGAAGAAGAAGAAGAAGAAGAAGAAGAAGAAATATGATGAAGGTACATCTGCGCCATCAGCCACTATTGACTTGGATTCCTCTCCACCATTAGTACCAAGAAAGATGACCAGAAGAAGGAAGCAAGTTCCCACAAGTCACCCATCCTCAAGGACAACAAGGAGCAAGGTAAAGAACACTCAAGCCCCTCCTGAGGTAGGATTTGGACCTAGTTTGATAGTCTTAAGGAACAAAATTTTTAATGAAAGTAGACTAGACTCTACTAAGAATGTCTATGAAAAATACCAAGAGATAGATAAATCAAAAATTCATTCTATGATCATCTCTCATATGATCAAGTTTAAGAGGTCAGTATTGGAGATCAAGAGAGTCATACCAGACAAAGTATGGAACATACTTGACCTATTGAAAAGGAAAGCAATTGAAGAGGATATGAGGATAAGAGAAGAAACATTAGAGAGTCTTCTCCCTATTTTCTCACATGATGAGAAAGCTATACTGTTGGATTTGGTAAAACCTCATCTTAGAACCAAAAAAAGAACTCTTCATATTATGAACAAAGAGTATGAACTGGTTGGTGAAGAGACTCATAAATCATTTGAGCGAGTATTTCTGGATAGACATATGTATCCATCAATGACGTCTACAGAAATGGTGATTCCAGTCCCTCCCAAACAGATTAAAGAACCAGTGATTCCAAATGCGCTTATGATAGGTCCACAGGATTCAGCGCCCACAGTTTCAATACCTTCTGATACAGCCAAAGATTCAGAAGAAACTATTGTGATCGATGATGTTAAGATATCCATGACAACTTCTTACAATGACATGAATAAATTTTAAAAAGCATTTTTCAGTACTGAAGATACAGAGAAGGTATGCACGGACAATACTTCCTTACAGCAAGATGAAGCTCCTCCTAAAGATTCAACAGACTTGAATAATGAGGAAGACGATCAATCTAATGAACCACCTGTTATGGAGATCCCAGTAAAAAGTGAGTGTATAGATACTAGTCAAAATGTTATATTAACTCCATCCATTCAACCATCAACTTCATTGTTGTCAAGTTTGAGACCTGACTTAGAAAGCCTAGATGCATGGGGAGAAGAAGATTTGATCAAGATCAGTGTCTTAGCTATGGAGAAAGCCAAAGAGAAACAAGTTATGAGAAACCCTCTCTTTTTGGAGTCAGTAAACATCTTGAATGACCTA
>MU223996.1:678986-690415 GCA_018584345.1 Thuja plicata | reverse complement strand
CACAAGTTTAGTAGACTCAGCTACTAGAACTGCAGAGAAAGAGTATAAAAAGGAAAGATTGAATGAATTGGTAAAGAACTTCTCTTTAGATCTCAATTCATTGAAGATTGGTCAGACTATTCTAAAATAGTTTGCATCAAAAGGTAGGAAATTAATAGCAAATTGCATGGACAGAGGCAAACTCACTTCTGAGCACATCAAGAAGATTGAGGAGGAAGATATCTTGGTTGATAACATAAGGTAATCAGTTGAAACATCATCCCAAGACATCAATATATGCAACAATATCTATCAAGGGCAGATAGACAAGATTGAAAAAAGCTAAAATGGAGATCAGTAAGATAAGGATCAGGCAGACTCAACTGAGAAATGCACTTGCGCCCTCCTTAGTTATTTTGAACGAGAACATCAAACAGATAGATGCAACCATTGCCACCTATGATCAAGGACTCTGCATGGATATAAAAAAGATGGAGAAGCTTACATATGCCTTATGCGCCCATCTTCAGACAGTTGATGCACTGAAGGCATTCTAGCAGCAAGAGATCAAAAATCTTCAGATTGCTTATCCAGATGTATACTTGGAGTAAGTACCCATAGACTTACAATTTTGACACCTTTGTCATTAATGTCAAAGGGGGAGTAATGTATATAAGGAGTATGTTATATAGCCAAAGTTATAATATACAGTTTTTTTTGTTAAGTCAAAGTTTAAAAACAACTTGGCCACATTCCTTTGTTGCCATTAATGACAAAGGGGGAGATTGTTGGCAAGTTGACACTCAAGGTGTATATGACTTATTTTGTGTTTCCATTATGGAAACAAATTCATATGAAGTTTTTTCAAGTAAACTTGGAAGACAAAAATTTCTAAGTATAGAAGACAAAACAGAACAAAGATATACAATCGATCAGAGCACCAGCGCATGTGTATACGATCGATTCAAGATATGCGCGGTCATAATTAAGCTCTATGATATGTTTTTGTGCTTACCCTATATGTGCATAGTACGGAATGTCAGTATGGAGAAGTTACTAGAAGATTAAGGGCACTAAAAGTTCAGAAAATAGAGTATGGAGCCGACCTCTATTTTTGGATTAGCATATAATATTTTGTTTTGTAAAGGTTATGTGCCTATTGTAAGAAGTTTGTAAATATGTCTTAAACATTATTGTAAACACACTTAAGCAAATTTTTTTGGAAGCGTTTTGTATGTTGTTTTTGGGCCGACTAAGGTCTTGGTTTTTAGTCGCATCCATTCAGGCATGTATATATATTAGACACACTTTTGTATTAAGTGGTGTTGGAAAGGAAGCAGAGAAGATATTCAAAAGATCAATATGAGAAAGCCAGTATGAAGTAGAATTCTACAAGAGATTAAAGCATCATCGCATAAACATAACTAATCAGAAACAATTTCATTACAGCAGTTCATTTTTGATATCGTGTATATCAGTTAACTGAAGGTTGTAGCCTTCATCATATTGAGCAGTGAGCTTTGGCAGTGAGCCAACCACCTCTAACAGGGTTTTGTAAAGACTCCTAACAGGTTCATTATACTTGAATTGTAAAGACTGCTCCTAACAGGGCAAAGGAACTTTAACAGGTTCATTATACTAGTACAATAATTTGTGGGTACTAATTCCCACCGGGGTTTTCCTCTGATCAAGGTTTCCCCGTAATCATATCTTGTGTTATGTGTTGTGCTTCATTTTCTATCTATTTGATTCAAGTTTAAAGTTGTTGAATTATAACAAATAGGCAAACATTGATTCACCCCCCCCCCTCTCAGTGTTTCTAATAGAGTCATCTTCATTTTCTGATTGTGAGGCATCTTCAAAAGCACTAATATGATCACTCATGCTAGATAACTTGACCTCCATGTTCACAACCAAAAACCTCTTAACTATCAACTGATGAGTTTCTTCCAATATCTAATATACCAAAGGTGATTGTTTATGGCATGAATCAATTGCACATGTTTCACCTTTAACATCCAAATGCTGAATATCAACACTAGGAGACACTCCAACACCGACATCTTCTTGTGAATTAGTTTCTAAATCATGATGAAGCATGTAATTATAACTGCTACCACAAAAATCAGAAACCTAGTCATGTCTATGTGTTATGAAACCAACAACCCCAAGTGGTTGATCCTTTCATAGTTCCTCTAGAACCAAACTCTTACATGATGATTGTGAATTGGTGCACTTTTTTCCAACCTTTGTCTGATTCCCACATGATGTTCAAAATCTGATTTCTTTATGGTCATTTGTAGGCTGCATATGACCTTCAAGTAGTTCATTTTTCTTTCCTTGTTCTTTCACCCTTAGCTCTTCTTCTTTCCTAATGCTTTCTTTTTTATCTTTTGATTCTTATTTCTTTCTTTTCTACTAATACGAACTTGTAGATACCAAATCATCATCATCCTCATCTAGTATACCCATAAATTTTGTGAAGGAAAGGAGGTCACGTATCTCCTTAGGAATAGTGCAATACTTATGGTGGTTCCTCATAATTGCATTATTGGTTGCGTTGTTATGAGGCCTCTTACTTGTACCTGTTCATGGAGATGAAACTTTAGATTGCCTAGTTCTCCTTGAATATGCATCATTTAAATGTTGCAATTCATGATTGCTCTAGTGTTATGTTTGTTCAAGAACTTTTCATATATGTTTATAGCTAGACATTCTTCCCAAGATGTGATGCAAGGGAATATTGGGTGCTTGGTAATCTTGCATCATCCAAAAAAATATTTGTTTACTGGTGGACCTTTGTTACCAATTTTGTGTTTGTTCTTGGTCACCCGTTGGGTGATTTCTATATTGATGGAGTTATGTTGATCTTCTGTGGGTGCGGTCATGATATGGTGTTCATGGGGTCATTGGAAAGCTTTTCCTATGATCGCAACTCATTTGGAGTTACCGTGCTTGATTTATGGTGGATTTTGTGATTGGGTTGAGAAGAACTTTCTAGTTCTAGACAGTTTTCTAAGATTCTGTGATTGGTCGATTTGTAGAGATGTTTGGCAGGAGCAATGAAAAGGGTTTATTCATTGCAGTTCGTAGAATCAAATTCAATGATCATTCTTCTTGAGGTGGCATGGTTTGAAAGATCTTGTTGATTCTCTTTCAGTTTGTTGTTGTTCTTCATGACACTGGTTCAATGATTTACCGGTTGATTGTTGGAGATCGTGATAGGTGTTTCTGACCATTGTATTTGAATGGTATGGTTTTCTAGAAGGATCTATGTGTGGCCGAATTGGTTGTTGGATAGGTCCTTGTGAAATAATTAAATGTGATATTTATTGGGGATTTAGGACAACCTGATCTAATATGCTTGTCTTGGGATATGTAATATCTTGAATGTTGACTTGTTGGGGGTTGTGTATAAATGTAATGTGTTGTAATGTGTAGAGGCATGATCTTAGAAGGGGAGTAGCATCCAGAGGGATGAAAGTTTTGGGATGTAGAAAATAAAAATGTAGGATCTGAGTTGAGTTTCTTTGTATGTGGTCGTAACTGGGAAGGCCTTACAACCTGAGATGTATGGAGAAATTCTGATGAATTAAGTTGTTGTTTGGATACAAATCTTGTTGTTCTTGTTGTCTCTTGTTGTTTTCTGTTATGTTGAATTTTTCCGCAAGGTTTGGACTTCTCCTATAGGGATTCTCCTACCTTGACTGCATCAAGTGGTATCAGAGTGAAGGTTTGGATCTTACAGTGGCTTCGATATGAGGTTCTGGACTTGTGGCATTCTTGTGGCATTGTTGTGAGGTGGCAGAGATCGGATCTGACTCGCTTTAGTGAAGGATTTTCACAAAGTGCTCGGGAAGATTATTTTTTGTTGTGTTTGGGTTGTTCTTGAGGACTAGGGTTTTGCAAGGGTTAGGGTATCATCTTTGGTGATTAAAATTTCCAATTTGAGGCAGTTACACCCAAGATCTGGAAGGATGCCACCAAGAATGAACCCTAGGTTGATGGAGCAGATAAGGGAAGATCTCCAAGCTGAGATTAGGAATGAGATGACCGGTTTAAGGAATGAGGGTATGGAAGGGATCATGACTATTGTTGTTGGATTGCACAGGAATCCTGGATCTTATGATGGTTTTGAGTAAGTTGCATAGGGATTTGGAGTTCCAGATGTTGCTAGATTTGTTGGAAGTGATGGATCTGACTAGTTGGTGAGACCTATAGAAAGGCTAGGTACTAGTTATAGGTTGGAAGTATCTAACTTCTCAAGTACATTGAATCCAGAAGACAAGATTGATTGGATAGGTGAGTTGGAAGATTACTTTGAGTTAGAAGACATCCTAGACCCATGGAAAGTAAGGTTGGCATAGATAAAGTTGAAAGGACATGCAACTTTGTGGTGGAAAGAATTGTAGAAGGAGAGAGAGGATGAAGGTGAAATAAAGATCACTCGATGGAGGCTGATGGTTGCAAAGTTGAAAGTTAAATTCATACCTAAGGACTATGAATTGGAGTTTTTCAAAAGGTTGCAAAAGCTTAAGCAGAAGGATCTAAGTGTGAAGGATTATACTAAAGAATTTTACAAGGAAACCATTTGATCTGGTCATAGAGAGCTTTCCAAGGAGAAGGTGGCTAGGTATGTGAATGGTTTGAGGTTTAATATTCAGGATGAGATGAGTATGTTGAAGATTGGATTAGTTGAGGAGGCTTATCAGTATGCCCTAAAGGCAAAAGGCAAGTTGAATAGGAAAAAAAATAACTCTAGAGGAAGGGAGAAGCAATTTGTTGGTGGTGATAAGGGAAAAAAAGTAGTGAGGTAGAAGCTAAACCAATTGCACCTAAGGGAGGTAATGGTGGTAAATATTTTAAAGGCACTTTCTTTAAGTATGGCTTGAAAGGACACAGGGATTTTTAGTGTAAGGAAGACAAGAGAGTTTCTTGTGTGAGTGAAGAAGGTGAACCATCTGCTGGTTAATCTCACAATGCTCCCAAAAATGGGGAAGCTCTTATGCTCCGAATATTGAAGGTGAATAGGGAGGTAGAACCTTTTCAACGAAAGATTTTATTCAGGACTAGATGCAAGGCTGGAGGTAAGTGTTGTAAGGTGATAGTAGATACTGACAAATTAGTTTCTAAGGAGATGGTGCAAAAGCTTGGTTTAGAAGACTTAGGCATTGTAGAATTCCCAGTTACTGTTGCAATATGAACATACTCTAACTTACTATTCAATACTATCCATTCTTATGTGTAGGGAATAATTTGAACACAAGAATACATATAAAGTTGATGTGCGCAGGAACCAATCATTCTTTCACAATTTGCGAATAGAATACATTTATCGTAGAGCTATCTCAGGATATTAGTGATAATCTACTTACTATTCAAGTTCATACATTCACAAATTCCAAAAATAATTTTGAGAATATTCAAACTTTAAAATAAGTAGTCTAAGGGTCAAATTATTTCTAGGCACCTGTGCAATAAGAGTTTGGGTTGTAGAGTGGAGTGTCGTCACATACTCCTCTACGATGTCTTAATGACATATTCCATATGGCAGAACGTGTGCGATAAAGAACTGATGGTTTCGCGCTCCTCTTGTGTTGTCTTCTTCTCAGCCACCCACAAAGACTCTATTGGAAATGCTCAACACGTATCATGGACATGTAACCCCATGCTCCGTTTGATAGATGCTCGTTCAAGATAACCAAGCCCGCGTGTATTAAAATATGGTCCCGCTTCCTTGATACCACTACACAATGTTCTGAAAACTTACATGTTCTATGTTTGTTCGGTCAGCCCAGAAACCATTAGCCCGTGCCACAACCCACGCTAATATCAATGTTTAGAGACGTATCGAACTTGCCATAGCATTCTGTCTCCACGTCCTCCAATAGGTCATTGATTCTGACAAAAGGAGAATATTGGTCTTTCTTCCACTAACTGTCTAATTTCTTTCCAATTTCAAGCATGATAAATCCTTCCACGAGACCATTTATTACTACCAAAAGTAGTTGAAGGATTCCCGTAATATAACTTCTTCGAAGATTAAAGTTAACCGTATTTAAATATTAGTTTAGAATTATAACTAGTACTTAAATATTTAACCTTAATTATTAATTATTTAATATTAGTATGTATTGTAAATTACCAATATTAAACAATTAATATTATTAAATTAATATCATAAATCTGGGACATTACAAGTCCTCTCGTCCTAAAATTGCTTGTCCTCAAGCAATCGAATTTCAACCTGTTCGATTATTGTCATCTGAACCAAAATTCCTAGATCCCAAACCAATCTTCCAAATCCTCTAGCCTGACTTTGCTGCTTCATTCAGATATATCTAACATTTGCTTCAGTGTGAAATCCTCTACCCATTCAGCCAACCCTAGGATCCCAAATCCGAATACCAGCTTCAGTATTAAATGTCAAAAAGGAAAGAGTAACATTATTCATCAAGGATTCATCATTAAACTTCTCATCTATTATCCATACCCTAATATGACTCGTACAACCAATGGTACTCAACAAATATAGCAGTGGTGAAATTGATTTCATATCATTTTTATGAATCATTATACCCTTCTGAACAAAAGAACCAGGAAACTCATAAGAGTTCAATTCCTGTGGCGCGTCATCTACCCGAATGACCAACATTGTTTGAGACTCTAACTGTAAGTTTGATTGTTCATCCTCAAAAGTGTTCACCGGAATAGTCAGTTCTAAATTTGTATGTGATTCCTTGTTCCTATACCTTTCCTTAATTCTTTGCAAATTCTCTCTTGCTTGAGCAGCTATCAATTTTGCATGTTTAGTTTTTTCCCTCCACTCATTACACTGCAAGAGGGTACTTTCTACATGTTTACGCCAAACCATCAATTCCTTGGGTTCAATTCCTGTTACCACTGATTCCTCACTATTTCCTTCAATCTATTCACTTTGTTGTTCTGAGTCCTATACCGAATGTGGTAACCCTGAATCCTATGACAACAATTCTTCATGACCGATGCCATTAATACCTTCTACTCGTTGTTGCACTTCCCCAATTCTTGAAGGGATGACATGTTCACTTGTCATTCTCTCTGCGTAATCCATACTCAATTGTAAACACAAATCACTAATCTCTTTGTCCTTACCATCAACAAACTTGATAGCTATGTCCCTGTGCCTGAGTAATCGCAAGTATTCAAATTTTTTCACCTCTAATTCTTCCTTGATCGCTTGTAACTATGCACTAGAAATCCCATTTGTAACTCCATTCTTCTTTTCCTTCTGCTGAAAATTCCATATAAGATTTTCAATTTTTTATGAGTAGTGTCAGTTCTTGACAGCACCTGCACAATCCTTTCCTCCATCACTACCAGTTGATCCTTCAAATCTCGCCCTGGCAAAGATTCACAGTTATCACAATAACTAGTGCCTGTATCACCTGATAAATCTTTGGTTTCGTTTACTTCAAAAGTGACGCTTCCCACATCATGAATAGTTAACTCACTTGAAGTTACCGTAGATTCCTCAAGCTCAAGAGCATGATTGTTCCCTGTTTTATATTCATCAATACTGATTTCTAATTCACCCACATAAAAACTTGAGCTCACTTCTTTAGTTTCATCAGAATGTATAGTTGCATCATGGCACTGATTTGTAACACAAAAATATTCAACTTCGTCATGTGTGTCATCATAGAAAATTTCTTTCTCTTGTGATTCTGTACAAGCTTTTTGAAATTCACTTTCACATCCATCCTGAGACAATTCATTTTTTTTTTTGTTCCATGAAGCGGGATGATTCAACTTCCTCTTGTGTGTAATCATATACAACCCTTTTGTCATGTAACTCTTTGCACACTCCCTAAAACTCTTTGCCACATTCATCATGAGTGAAACCATCCTTCGGCTGCTCTTCTTCCTACACAAGGGACTTGAGATTTCCCTCACAACACCTGACTACATTGCAAACTAGTGAGTACGCAGATGAGGAGATAGCGCATTCTTGTTTTAGAACAGTCCATAACAATGATAAAAGAGATTGGGAAATTGTTTCACTCCCATTAATAGTTTGAATCATAATATCCTACATAGCTGTAATAACCTCTTTTCCATGTGTCCTTTTGATTGTAAAGAGGAAATGATGAAACATATCATAAATCAAATCATGCAAGCCTAAATCCAACAAGATGTTACTAACCCTGACCTCTGCAAATAGTTTTAGTATGACAAGCCTTCTTGAAGGATGAATATTTCTGATATCATCTAGACCCGGAAAGTTATCAATTATTAAGGACAATATCTTTTTCATAGTAATAACATCACAGGGCATATGTGGAGTCGTAATTCTTAGAATTTCACAGAAAAAATGAAGCCATTATCAATCTGATGTCTGCATCAGAATGCATCACCAACCAGTTTTGATTCAAAGCAAATTTCACAGAAGTGAAAGCAAAATGCAAAAGTTGTGAATGTGATTGTTTCACTAGATACAAATTGCCTTCCAGTTTAGTCAGGATGTTGTAAAAAAATTTCCTGGGTTGCTGAGTGCGAAGCTTGTCACTGGGTTCTAATAGAGCATTAACCAACCAAAAATTTTCTTCTGACCCCATATTTGGTTATTTAGATTGTTCTGACCACACATGAAGGCAAGACTAAAGCTCTGATACCATTGTAAAATTCCCAGTTACTATTGCAATCTGAACATACTCTAACTTACTGTTTAATACTATCATTCTTATGTGTAGGCGATAATTTGAACACAAGAATACATATAAATTTGATGTGCGCAGGAACCAATCATTCTTTCACAATTTGCGAACATAATACATTTATCGTAGAGGTATCTCAGGAAATTAGTGATAATCTACTTACTATTCAAGTTCATACATTCACAAATTCTGAAAATAATATTGAGAATATTCAAACTTTAAAATACGTAGTCTGAGGGTCGAATTGTTTCTAGGCACCTGTGCAATAAGAGTTCGGGTTATAGAGTGGAGTGTCATCATATGCTCCTCTGCGATGTCTTAATGACATATTCCACTTGGTGGAACGCGTGCGGTAAAGAACTGATGGTTTGGTGATCCTCTTGCGTTGTCTTCTTCTTAGCCACCCACAAAGACTCTACTAGACATGCTCAACACGTATCACGGACATGTAACCCCATGCTCCGTCTGACAAATGCTCGTTGAAGATAACCAAGCCCCTGTGGGTCCTGCTTCCTTGATACCATTGCGCAATGTTCTAAAAACTTACATGTTCTGTGTATGTTTAGTCAGCCCAGAAACCATTAGCCCACGCCACAACCCACGCTAATATCAATGTTTAGAGACGTATCAAACTTGTCATATCATTCTATCTCCACGTCCTCCAATAGGTCATTGATTCTGACGAAAGGAGAATATTGGTCTTTCTTCCACTAACTGTCTAATTTCTTTCAAATTTCAAGCATGATAAACCCCTCCACGACCACCATTTATTATTGCCAAAAGTAGTTGAAGGATTCCCGTAATATAGCTTCTCCGAAGATTATTAACAGTATTTAAATATTAGTTTAGAATTATAACTAATACTTAAATATTCAACCTTAATTATTAATTATTTAATATTAGTATATGTTGTAAATTACCAATATTAAACAATTAATATTATTAATTCAATATCACAAATTCGGGACATTACAAGCTCCGAAGATTGAAGGTGAATAGGGAGGCAGAACCTTGTCAATGAAAGGCTGGAGGTAAGTGTTGTAAGGTGATAGTGGATAGTGGTAGCACTGACAACTTGGTTTCTGAGGAGATGGTGCAGAAGCTTGGTTTAGAAGACTTAGGCATCCAATTCCTTATAGGATTGGCTAGTTGCATGGTGATCATGTGGTGGAAGTAAGGGAACAAGGCATGGGGATTTTCGCATTGGTTCTTATAAGGATGCAGTATTATGTGACATGGTGGTTATGAGTGCACGTCATGTTTTACTTGGTAGACCTTTGCAGTATGACAAAGAGGATGTTCATGATTCTAGAAAGAATGTAATTAGCATTAGGAAGGAAGGTAAGAGGTGTAGATTGATTCCTTTGATGGATAAGGAGAAGGAGGATTTGTGGATGAAGAATAAGTATGGGATTATTGTCTCTTGTTCTTTCAGATTTTCATGAGCTAATCTCATGGAAAATCTTTTTGTACTTCGGGTGTCTGATGCAGGAGCATCTTAGGTCCTTGGTAATCTTTCATCATCCAAAAAAACATTTGTTTACTGGTGGACCTTTGTTACCAGTTTTGTGTTTGTTCTTGGTCACTAGTTGGGTGATTGTTATCTCGATGGAGTTCTGTTGATCTTCTGTAGGTGTGGTCATGATATGGTGTTCATTGGGTCATTGGGAAGCTTATCCTATGATCGCAACTCATTTGGAGTCATCGTGCTTGAGTTATGGTGGATTCTGTGACTAGGTTGAGAAGAAGTTTCTAGTTCCAGGCAGTTTTCTAAGATTCTATGATTGGTCGATTCGTGGAGATGTTTGGCAGGAGTGATGAAAAGGGTTTGTTCATTGCAGTTCGTAGAGTCAAATTCTATGACCACGCTTCTCAAGGTGGCGTGGTTTGAGAGATCCTTTTGATTCTCAATTGGTTTATTGATGTTCTTCCTGACACTGGTTCAGTGAGTTTACAGGTTGATTGTCGGAGATCGTGATCGGTGTTTTCGATCGTTGGAGTTGAATGGAGTGATTTTCTACAAGGATTTGTGTGGCTGACTTGGCTGTTGGATAGGTCCTTGCGAAATAATTAAATGTGATATTTATTGGGGATTTAGGTCGACCTAGTCTAATACGTTTGTCTTGGGATATGTAATATCTTGAATGTCGACATGTTGGTGGTTGTGTATAATGTAATGTGTAGAGACGTGATCTTAGAAGGGGAGTAGCATCCAAAGGGATGAAAGTTCTAGGAAGTAGCAGATTGGAATGTAGGATTTGAGTTGAACTTCTTTGTATGTGGTTGTAACCGAGAAGGCCTTACAGCCCGACATGTATGAAGATGAATAAAGTTGTTGTTTAGATACAAATCTTGTTGTCCTTGTTGTCTGTTGTTGTTTTCCGCTGTGTTGTCTTAGGTTGCAAGGTTGGACATCTCCTTTGGGGATTTTTCCTTCCTTAACTGCATTAAGATGGCTTATTGTGTTGTCCAAATTGAAAACCAATATAAATTGTAGTGTACCCAATTGATTACACTGGATAGGTTGGCAGGATTGTGGCTTTGATACCACTATAAGAACCCTTGCTAATTCTGATTTGTTTTTTCAATTCTGGATGTTTGACATTTTGTCACACTTTGCATGCAAGATATGATTTCTGATTTTTGAAAGCAAGGATGGAAGCCCAACAACTTATAGCTAGCATAATTGTCTCAAACAATGACCATAATGGTTAATAACAACAAAAAAATTGTCTTCAAAAGTTCTGATGTAAA
>MU223996.1:654168-678747 GCA_018584345.1 Thuja plicata | reverse complement strand
TATATATATATAATTCCACCTCCAATGGCTTCTAAATCTAAGTCCAAATCAAGTCATCCTTGCTTGAAAAATTATTAAGACTAGCGAATAACAAACTCTAGCAGTTGTAGACCTGCAAATAAATGATATTTCCAGCTCCTCGATGTCAAATTCCTGCAATAAGCTCAATGTGAATTCTGGAAATGATCCACCTAATATGTTGAATGGGTTTTCGTCCACACAACCGAGAAACTCCAAGGGTTTTTGTCTTGAGGTTTCTTGTAAATGAAAGTCAAAGCTCTCAAATTTTTTAAAAAGAAAAAATAAGATAAATCAAGTATATCCAATGACTTCCTCAAATCGCCTTTTATAATCCTCTCGTGAAGTTTTTAGAAACCCTATTTAAAATTCCCACTTTTTTAATAATTTAATATTTAACTTGCATATGGGAAATAATAATAAAGTGACACCTTCATATAATTTCTTTATTAATATAAAGTCACTTTAATATCCTTATAACTCCATACGTTGGCACCCCATTTGGCATAATAATTAAATACTTTATGACATTCATATATTAAACGCACACTTGACCCCTTATATCCCCTTTAATCATAAAGATATTTAATTTAGTTAATTATATTAAAGTCAATGCTAGTTAGACTTTAATTAATTAAATTAAATCATTAAACTCCATTAAATTTCAAATATCAAACCAACAACTGATTCTGCCAACTTTTCGAATATAACTGTGTTGCCCTCTAACCATCTAGAGGACTTACCATAAATAGTAAGTATGGACCCAAACATCCAAGTGATTTACTAAAAACAGTGTGTATAAATGGAGCTTAAAAGACCTCTGGAAGGCAAACTAATAACCCTGAATCTCCCTCAAAGGGCCCCCTAATCACCACATTAGCCTATGGAGACCACTAATAATAGGCTGACCTATGAAAAAAATTGATGCCTAGGAAAGCACAAAAATGAGGACATTACATTTCACATAATAGGAAGTTTCCTCCACTAAGCAGAGTTTGTTTATATTACGTTATCATTTATTTATCTATTTATATTTTCAATCAATCTATATATTTGGTTGTTGTGGAGGTGGAAACACTAAAACGGGGACTTAACTCAGGTAAGTCTCCAAACAGTCCCAAATATTTTTCCTCTCCGGTGTGTAGGTCTATTGGGAGCATTCAAATGTTTATTTTTACTATCTATATTCAGTGTTATATTTCTAATTCTAGGTTTCACGAGTTATCTAAAGTACTGATCTGGGTTTTTTTCATTTTGAGTATTTTTTGTTTTGGTCCATACATGACTATAGCACGTTGCACTGGCATCCTCGGCCGAGACACTCAGTTTTGGACCGATGACTCTCTGTCATTTGGTCTTTCCATTTTTATTACCAAAATATTCACTTTCTTTATCTACGATCAAATGTCTTCACTAGTTTAGTTGTTGGGAGATATTTAAATTTGTTGTGAAATTGACTCTCAAAGGAACATAGTTTCCTTTTTATAGGGTCAAATTTATTCCACTACACCCTCCCAATCTTCTCATTCTATAGTTTAACTGAAAAGAGGTAACCTTTTCATAATGATGCATTTTCACCTAGAGAAGCACCTTTCCATTAAGGATCGCAACTCTTAGTTATCACCCTCCTAATATTCCATTATTTATTAATCATTGCACAACATGGAATCGCTGCATACAATATGATTGAGATCGTTGTATGCAATATTGTTTTTATATATATTTATGTTGCTCCTCTTCCATAATGGCTTTTTTTCTACTTAATATATTCACTATTCTTCTTAATATATTCACTGACTTTTATCTTTGTGTCTTTGATTCTCATTGGATTGAATTCTTCTTTATACATTATTGGTGAAAGAGTCACCACCTTTTGTAAGAATTGAGTCACCACTTTTCATGGTTTCCTTTGAGAGCAATATAATATTCCCCAAATTGATCTCCCTTGCATGATCTCCTCGAATGAAACCTTCTCCCCTTTATATCTTCCAATGAGGGAGAGTCACACCCACTCACCATGTCTGCCCCTTTGAAAAGGTCACAACATTTCACAATTACCACCCTTTGAAAAGAGTCATAATCTTCCATCATTTATGCCCTTTGAGAGAGACAACCTTTCTTAATTACCTCTCTTTCAAAGAGTCACAACCCTTCATCATTTCTTCTTATTGAAGGAACCAATTTCTCATTTTCTTCTCATTCTTCTTTTCTCTTCAATTAAAGAATCATATCTTCCATTCTTCCTTTCCCTCCTCCTCCATCCTTCCCCCTTTCAAATGGAGTTCTCTTCTCCCTTTTATATCTCATGTTTGAGGGAGTCACAACTTTTCATTTGGTGCCTTTTGATCATTCATTAAACTCAACTAAATTTTAGTTATGATTATGTTTAGATTTATTCTTTTATATTTCTGATTTAAATTTTATTTTTTTTCTTTTACATTTTAATTTTATTATTAAATCTATTTCAAAAGGGAGGCATTACAACTTGCCTTGAGACTCACCAAGTCTTGACAATTCTGGACAAGTCTTGAAAGACTCAATGGAGGTAACTTTTGAGGGATGGGTTTGGTATGATTTATGTATCAGACACAGACGATTTGGAAAGACATTCATTTTTTTCCTGAAATACAACAAAATCTGTCATGAAAAGCTCAGAAAGCAGAGAAATCAAAGCTTCAAAGTGAGACTGCTGGAAAAGGTTTCTTAATAAAAGATTTTCTTGCCAATGCTAAGAAATTATCATAAAATGATGCACTTGATAGTGCTCATGGAAAATCCAACTGCCCTTACCTATTTCACATTTAAAATTCAGTTTGGCTGTACTAAAACCAAATGTGAAGTTCTAGTGTGATTTTTCTGGTAAATTCAGAAAAAATGAATTTTGCAATTCAGCAATGTAGAATCTTGGTAATGCATTTGAAATTTACCAATGAACATGATAAATTTAACACTGCATTCATCCTGTTTACAGTCAGAAAATTTTCCAAGTTGAGAAAATTCCTGAAACATGATTCCAGTTTCAACAAATATAAAAATGTGTCCACTGCTGAAACCAAGGTGAAGTGTTCATGAGATTCAGTTTGTCCTAAATTAAGTCAGTTGTTTAAACATCATACAAGTACTGATATATGCAAACAAAGGCACAAAATCCACAAGAAGGTTCTTGATAACTACACAAAGAATTATATGTGAGAGAAGGTTATAAAATAATGACACAAAATTTGTGACTCTAGAGCATGGTTGTAAATAATAAATAATACAGATGACATGTTACATATTCTGCAACTTCTAAGAATGATCTGAAAACTGCTCCAAACATACACTCCAGTTGTATATTTTTACAGGAAACATTGAAGCTTCCAACAAAGCTCTTAAATCATTCGCTGCTTCTGTATTTTTGGCTAGCAGTAGAGCAAAGCCACCTCCACCTGCTCCAACAAGCTTGTAACCACAACAAAATGGGTTGACAAATGCAAATAGCCTATCCACAAACTCATTGCTACAATAAGGGTCAAGCTCTTGATGTAGTCTCCATGCTTCAAGCATGATTCTACCTAAATCATCCAGATTACCAGTCATCAAAGATTCCCGTCCAATTCGGGAAAGCTTTGATAGTTGCTTGATGCTTGTTATCAAGCAGGCATCACGCTGGAGATACCGAACCACAACTTTCTGAAGGACTTGATGAGCAAGCCGAACCTGCATGTGTTTAACCATAAAATTAAGATCAGAGATGACAACAATATAAAGTTATAAACAACAAAGAAACACAAGCAAATGAAAATCTGGCCATGGAAAAGATATATGGAAATCATATCTGGATTTAATTTTATGTTTCTGGAAATCATCTCTCTATACTGTACAGTTACTTCAGATATAATTGCAATATATCTTCTTTGGTGGTGTATGATTTGATAGCAAACACAAATTAATTGGGAATACAGCCCTTGTGTCCTAAATGACTTGTTATAAGTGCTGGCATGTAAAAACGATTCATTAACATAGATATAACTGAGTGTGCATCCAAAGATACCATACACAGAATTTGGTTTAAAGAAAACCTGAGATTGGTAAAAAGCCTTCAGGAAGAGTAAGGTATAAGCCTCCTCAAGCCACTATCTTCTCCAAATGTTTACAAGCAACCTCCCAAAACCTTACCTGTCTTAAATGACTTGTTTTAAGTGCTGGCATGTAAAAATGATTAATTAACATAAATATAACTAAGTGCGTCCAAAAATAGATACACAGAATTTGGTTTGAAGAAAAGCCAAGATTGGCAAAAAACTTCAGGAAGAGTAAGGTATATAACTTCTCCAAATGTTTACAAGCAACCTCCCCAAAAACCTGCAAACTAGCCTTACAAATTGCTCAATCGCACACTCCTACCTGCACCCAACTCCCAAAGCACTGGTGTGACAAGGAAACAAGTGATCTATACAAGTTCCTTATTGTTCTTACAGGCTCCCAAGTTCATTTATACAACAAGAGTGCAAGAATACTTTGAAGAGGATCCCAACACCTGAATTCCAAACACCAGCATACTGGGTATTTGACTTTGAACAGCTCAGACGACCTTTGTTACGTTCACTTATGTTCTGTCAATTTGCCTTGCAACACTATTTTGGAGTTCTCTTGCAAAACTGAGTCTTAGAGGTATCTTTGAGTTCGGGGTCTTCAAGAGAGCTGAACAGTGACCGAGTTAGCTGATTTAGATAAAGAAAAACTGATCCATCTTGATCAACATGGAAAATAAATTTTATGCTTTGAGACTAGACCCTAAATCAGATAGAGATACGAGGATACGCGCGCCTGGGGAGGGGCAGAGGAGTATCTGGCTGTTAGATTCTACGAGAATCGAGAACTGAGCCAAGATCTGATGTCCGTCATAGATCACATGCAATTCCAAACAACAGATGATCAAAGATCAAAATAGCTGAATGAAGAGAAATCAGATGTAAGAAAGAGAATTTTGAGCACTCTCAATACTCTCACCGAGCTATCACTTGACTAGTAAAGGTGAGAGTAGAATGCTTATTATATAGAAAAATAAGGCCATTTACAACCAAGAGGTGCATTAACTCCCATTCCCCATAAAAGGTGGGAGGTTTTACCTACTAGGTAAATGCCAAAACAAGTGGCATAACCTCCTTACATGAAGACAATAAAGGAGTTATGAAAGGTGGCAAATAAAGCCAAAAGAGGGTGAGAAGCCCAACTACCCTATAACCCACTTAGGAAATGACAAAATAGTGGTTATGACTTATGAGAGGTGGCACAATAGGCTGAAAGGTGTGTAACTCAACTACCCATGTTTGGGAGTGAGTGACATGTGCAGCTTAAGAATTTCACCACATCTCCTCATATTAACCACTCCTAATAACCTAAGCAAGCTTAATTAAAATGTGTTCACCGAGCTATCACTTGACTAGTAAAGGTGAGAGTAGAATGCTGATTATATAGAAAAATAAGGCCATTTACAACCAAGAGGTGCATTAACTCCCATTCTCCATAAAAGGTGGGAGGTTTTACCCATAGTTCAAAATATCGGTATCGGCAACTTATCGCTGAGGGCAAAATAAAAATATCGAAAAATATCAGAGATAAGTCGAAAACTTATTGGGAACTTTAAAACTTGCTTAAATTTAATTTAAAATGCATTTTTTTTTTGCAAAATTCAATAAGCAAATGTATCTAATGAGTCAGTAAGTGAGTAAACAAACCAAATAAGCTGATCTAGATATATATAAATGCAAATAGGGTACATAATCACATCCTCATATCAAATTCTTCTCATTACAATTCTAATACACATCTATTTACAATTTAGTTAATATTAATCAATTTACAAATTACACAATTCCAATTATATGTTTCCAAGAAGAATCATATATAATTTATCACACCATTTCATAAATTAATGGTAATACTTTCTAATGCATCTAACTTTTCAAAAAAGCAGTATATTCTACCATATTAATGATATAATTTAATTTTTAAAAATATCACATAAATTAATAATTAATATAAATAGAATTAATATTTTTTTAATTTAAATAAAATAAAAAATCATTAATATTAAAGATCCTATTACATAATCTATCATATTGAAAATTAAAGAACTGAATGAATGGTGAGATTAATGACAGACAAAGGCTGGCTATTTGGATATAGGAAGATGGTTCTAGAAACTAATAAGGAGAGAGAGAAATGATGAACTGTCGAAATTTCTGAAATTAAAAATTATAAAATACATATCTTCATGAACTGTGGAAACTACTGAAATAAAAAATCTAAAATTGTTATTAGTTTCTTTGACTGTTGAATGCCAAATGCCTGCGAAGATGTGAATGAGCTATGCCTGACTTGATTCTCAGTTCGTAACCCACGAGTTTATAAGACAGACAAACTGCGTTTTCAACATCACAATCGGAAAATTTCAGGCTGCAAAAAATTCATTAATAAATCAGAACCCTACTATATTAAATAAAATCCAGAATTCTATATGCAGGACAATTTTTTCAAAATCTATACAGCAAACTCGATGAATCCGCTTCATTCCAAGACTGAAATGAGATTTGGATGGCTTATTATTCATTACGAGTCTTTTCTTCATATTAAATTCTTCGGATTTGATATTTTTGGCAAATATCGCGAGAAGTCTGTAACTTATCGCCGATATTCTAGGCGATAAGTTTGTAACTTTTCGGCGCGATAAGTTCGCGAAAGTTACAGAACTTGTCGCAGCACATAACTTATCGCAATAAGTTCACTCATCGCCGATAAGTCCGCGACAAGTTGATCTATGGTTTTACCTACTAGGTAAATGTCAAAACAAGTGGCATAACCTCCTTACATGAAGACAATAAAGGAGTTATGAAAGGTGGCAAATAAAGTCAAAAGAGGGTGAGAAGCCCAACTACCCCATAACCCACTTAGGAAATGACAAAATAGTGGTTATGACTTATGAGAGGTGGCACAATAAGCCGAAAGGTGTGTAACTCAACTACCCATGTTTGGGAGTGAGTGACGTGCAGCTTAAGTATTTCGCCACATGTCCTCATATTACCACTCCTAATAACCTAAGCAAGCTTAATTAAAATGTCTAGGAAAAATAAATACTGCCTAACATAAGAAAAATGAAAAATCCTACGCTAACACCAGTTACATTGCTTTTTTCCCAGTTACTGAATCCGAGATGTGGACTACAGGATACTGAAAACCAGTGGGTGAAACAATGCGAAGCCATGTGGAGATGAAGTGTGTTATTTAACGATGAATCAGTGGTCTGCTAATCATCTACCGACTGTCACAACTAGATAAAGTGAAGCCAGGCCATCTAGCGATGTTTATGTAATAAGTCAGCGGCAAGAAACGATGCAATTGTCTCACATGTCAGGTTGTATAATAGCTTTGGTATCTGATAATGGGAAAAAGTGACTCTTTTCATTGTCCCCTTCAGTAACAACACATAATGGGAAAAGTTGACTCTTTTCATTGTCCCCTTCAGTAACAACACATGATTACGATTTCTTGTAACTGTGAATGGTTGGGCAATTATTTTTTATTCTAATAAATATAGATTGTTTATTCAGCTTCAATTCAATTAACGAGAAATCTTTCAATAGATTTTAAAATTATTTTTAATGAAAGAAGAAGAGATTATTTTCAACCAAAAAGTATGAGATTCTTCCAATCAAAAGTAAGAGGATCGTTACAAAAATGTTCTGGATTTTGTGAACAGACAAAATAAGATGAGTTGATAGCTCAAGCAAAGCAGCGACACAAAGCCTAAGGATAGAAATTAAAGGGTGGCATTACCTGTCCAGTGAAGACTACCAGCATGCGCTGCTCAAGCTCTAAAACTAGTTGAGAATTGATTGAAAGAGTTTCTACATTGAGTCGCAAGGGTTGGCCAGGTAAGCTTGTTGTACATTTAATACCAGGATAAAGACCCCCAATCTGATCTTGCCAGCCTCCACCTGTACCCATCAACTGCTCTAAGACCAAAACAAGCCTCGCAACATTTTCTTTGCTCTCATCTCCACCCACGACATGTAGAAGTCCCTTCACAACAGCTGCAGCCAGGATACTTGATGTTCCCAGGCCACTCCCTCGTGGAACCTTTGCCCACGTGCTTATTTCAAGTCGCATTGATAACATATTTTGATCCAATTGGCTGACAAGACCAGTCACATTGAGTGCTGCTTTAACCAAGCGAAACTGATCTTTCTCACAATATGGTGGATTAAATGACCTGGGATCCTCAGTATGCAATTGATTTCCTGCATCATCACGTATTAGAATTCCAGTTCCTGCTTTTAAAACAATTTCTGCACCAACTGGAAGAATTCCTTCCAAATGAATTGCCATATTCAGAACACACCCGATTCGCTCTAGGCTCCATGGTGGAGTGTCACTCCAACCACCAACAAAATCAACGCGAACTGGTAACTCCACTCTTGCATATTTTGACTGGAGCGGCTGGCTGGCCAGGATATGTTCATTTCCATTACATATTTGTGAAGATATATCATTCCAAGAATTTGAGATCTGATCTGGTCAGCAAAAGGAGGATGACATGGTCAGGGAAGACCATAGAGAAAAATACTAATGATACATTAAAAAAATTCAAGTTACAATGATCGGACACTTATAATACATGAAAGAAAAGCTTGATGGAAAACTCAATGTTAATGTTCATTAAGTACAGTCAAATTAAAGGGTCAATTTTTACAGTAGAAAAATGAAAATGAATTACTGCTTCCCATTACTACAATGCAGATGAATAATTTATCAAAAGCAACTTCACAATTACAGTCTAAGTCAATTTTTACAGTAGAAAAATGAAAATGAATTACTGCTTCCCATTACTACAATTCAGATGAATAATTTATCAAAAGCAACTTCACAATGACAGTCTAAGTCATAAATTTACCTTCAAATCCCTGTTTCACAGCGGCAGCCGTTTCAGCAGCCACTGCTGCCCATACATTTTCTTCAATTACATCTGCACTTTCATCTTGCCTGCAGGCCCTACAAAGATCAACCTGAGCTTGATATGCTCTGCTTTGTGGTAAATTCAACAAATTGCCCTTCTGTGGACTTGGACACACAACCAAAAAGTTCTTGCAAATATCAATCCCACAATTTTCTCCCTCAATAATCTCTGCACAAAGCCTAGATAGATTACGGCCAAGCAACCCATAGCTAATGGAAGCTCTAGCAATTCCAGCTGCAAGTTTTGCTCGATGATTACTAGATTCTGCACATAATCGTCGATAATCAATACTGCGGTGCATTTCTTCTAAACTTACCCTGTGAGAATTTTTCCATAAATGCAACATACTCGCATTTTTATTTGAGTAAAATCCCATAAGCCACATAGCTAGTTTCAGACCTTCAACCTGTGTCATAACTGGGAAAAGCTTTGCATTCCACAAGTATCTTTGCTGGTTCTGTGATTGATTCCATAAATCACTTTCTTCAATACCCAGTTCAGAGAAAAGCTTTTCCCATTGCTTCCCACAGAAGGTACCACCTTTATGAAACGATGATTTTGGATTGTCCTCAAGGCCACAACAAAGAATGACTCCATATGCGCTATCCATCAACGGCACTTCCCAAATGCAATGACGATCAGGAAGCACAAGTAAAGGAGTATTGCTGTTAGATTGTGATTTAATGTCCTGGTCTACATGAACTCCTACAACCACACATCTGGAACCTATTTGTACTCCGCTGGAAAGGGTTGAATCGTATACAAGTGATTCATCACCAATTGATACCCCATTTGCTATTTCACTTGAAAGAATAACTGAAGAAGTTGCCAGGTCACAGATTGTAGAGGCAGGTATAGAACTTAAATGCCTGCGTCCTACACGACCTATATTGCCCTCACCCAGATGGTCCAGAATTTCGCTAGAGGTACCAAAATGTAGAAATAACAAATCATCTGTATTACAAGTCAAATAAGAAAATGTAATACATCAGTAGCAGCTTGTAAAGGAGTAGCAGGTACCATAAGAAGAGGCACTTGAGAATAATTAAGCATTTCTTTCTCACTCGTAATTCTAAGTTCAGATTACAGTAGCCTTCCCAGGGACTGCCCTGCCCTGAGTATTTCAAAGTTAATCATTGTGCAAACTAGTGGAGTTCTATGCTACATTGCTTTAAAAACAAAATTGGCTGAAATGTGAGACAAACAATGCATACATTTTAATTTGAAAATAGCAATACAAAGAATAGGAAAATATATATCAATAGTGTGCAAAGTTTTATACCAAGTCCAGTAAAAAATTAATTATATCAGCTATGAAATGTATCATACTAATTGATTATCACACTGGACTAGCTAATTGAAATTTGACAGTATACAATAAAATCATCAAAAACAATATAATTCAGCATAAAATAATCTTATGTAGCAACTACAAAGTCGTACATTGTAATCTAGCATTGTATAATCAAAGCAACAGAAAGTTGATGTACACAATATCATCCCACAAGTGTATCTAAAATTGGCAAGTCTATAAAGTTACAAGTAGGGGATGAATTTAAATTAGAATTTAGATGTGAAACTTTCCACATCCCAGTAACCCTGGTCTACCAATGACAGCTTAAAAAATGGTTTCAATCATGGTGTCAACAACAGAAAGGACTTCCAGGTTGACATAACAAAGCTTGACACTCTACCAAGTGCTGAAACCCAGCGGCTCCACCAGCCACTACAACTGGCCTATTATAAAAGTGGATGATTGTTGTATATCCCTCATATCTTCCCGACCATAAGCAGGTTTTGAACCATGGATCTATGGATCTGTTGATTACAAAATATGCATGTGTGGCATGTAAAACAACCAAATCATTCTGTCAAAGAGAAAGAAGCAACAATTGAGCTATGGCTCACCTCTCTTCCACGTCAGATCCAATCAACTGGTTTTGGTAAAATTGAATTCTGATTCATATATCATTAAGGTCCTATGATACACAGGGACATGTCCCCACCCCTCAAACCTCCATCCCCATCCCTTGAGGCGTTTCAGGAACAGGGGGATGTCCCCTAGCCGTCCCCCCTGCACCCCAAACGACAAAATCCGGAAATGTCCCGGGATGCATCTCTAAAATCAAGGGCATCTAGAAACAAATAGGGGGCGCCTAGCCATCCCCAAGGTGACTGGGGACATCTCAGATGTTCCTCAATCATCCCATGGACAACCGGACATCCCCTGAGGAAAAGCAATTTTTTTATAAATGGCTGTTAAATTATTATAGAAACATTATAACAGTATAACATGATAGCATCATAACATCAGCAATGAACATATCATGACAGCAGTATAACAGCAATTAAATTAATCACGAAAGCACTGATAGCAATAACTGTAGTGTAACAGCAATAAATATATCTGATATCATTATTCAGATTCTTAGTTAATGATATTAATTATATAAGACTCAACACAAATAGTAATAATTTGGATTTCTAGTTTCACAATTCAAAAAAGTCTCAAACTTCAAAATTCTTGATTAATGCACATTTGTCATGGTCTGGTACAGTGTGTATTGTTAGTATTGATAACAATATAAAAATTAATTTAGTATTAATTTTAAAGAGTCAGTTAGTATTGTTAGTTGCAAAAGAGATTAATGCACATTTGTCATGATCTGGTACAATGTGCTATAGTGTGATAAGTACAAACATACAATTTCTTTGTGGAATGTGGTTGGCATGCAAGCTACTGCAGACATCATCTCACATCATTTAAACATTGGCATGTTTATTGCTGTTGCTATACTGGTGATCATTAACATGTAGAAACCTCTCTCTCTCTCTCTCTGTATATATTGTTGGGAATTAGTGTTCACATAGTTGTTTAGGTTAGCTATAAAATAGTTGACAAACAACTTAATATTATTGTTAGAATATAATATTGTTAGTGTAGTCTATTAGAATGTTATAGGATAATATATATTATTAGTTATATGAGAGATTATAGGTATGTGAGTTGTTAGAACTCGTATAATTAGGGAGTGGTTCCTATAATATAGGAGATACAACTCTATACCAGTGTTATGTATCTCAATGAAAAAAAAGAAGCATGTATTATTTTGTGTTGAATTATTGGCAGCTTCATTACTCTCTAATTAGATTTTCTCATAGTATTAGAGCATAGTTTTTCCTGAGTGCCAGTGTTTTACTCTTCAAAGTGTTGTCTTGGAGTTTTGTAAGGTTCCTGACTTAATATTTGAAAGACAAATTCGATTGCACTCTCTAATCTTGGAAAGTTGGTACTGTTCTAAAGTATGCGCAATGAGTATGAATTTATCCTTGACCAATTTATTCAACAAGAGAATAGATACAATCCACAAATCTGTCTAAGAGAATGATGCTGAAGGTTCTATGACCGAATAAATCAAATTATATATCAAGAGAGTAGCTTATTCGCATTTCAACATTTCTTATCAAATGACTTCAATATTCGCAATAACTACAGCTAGAACTATTCAAGTACATAAGTGCATATTGCGAAGATTAAAAGATAATGTTTGGGCACCTTTGTATTGCAATAACGTTCCAGTAATGACTGACGGAGTATCAACACCCTCCTGTCGGCCGGCACCTCCCTGTGGTTTTGTCAGATTGATGGTATCTATGTATTAGCCGGGCATGTATGCTGCGCTGGTTCTGTGTGTGAATCACACCCGTAGGCTGACTGCTAGCAGTCCCCGTGGCCAGCAATGGGAAGTCTGCTCCTGCCCAATATGCACCAGTGTGTGGCCTGCTGTACTGTAGTATGGCGCCCACAATGCAACCCCGCGATTTCTCTGAGTTCTGGGTAGCCCGCGTGAGCAGGCGTGGCTGCTACCGCTCAGCCTCCCTGTGATCTTCCACGCCACCCGTGGGACTGGGGAAAGATGGAGAATACTGGCCCACAGCTGCTAAGGTGATGGGGGCCCAATGCCCAGACTGCTGTCGCTCCTAACCAGAAGTCCAGGATGGTGGCGAGTTTGTATTCACTTTACTTGAACAACCCTTGAAGACCAGTCTACATATATTCAATCCGGCTACAATGTTATTCACTGCACTATTCATACACAGGAAGCAATATATATATCGATAGTGCTAATTAATGAATTCCTTCCTTGCGTCAATACTGGAGACTGTTTGTTGTTTGAGATAGCTTCCCCACAATACGTAGATTCCTTATAGGTATTGGCACTGTTAAACTTCGAATGGATTTCTATTGTTCTTGTAATGCCGAGAATGTAATTGCCACCATTATTTAAAATCACTTACTTGCTTACTGAATCGATTGAAGGTACTACTGTAATAACTTCTTCTATATCTGCAGATTAACTTCACTAGTGAAATCTGGATGACTTCACCAGGGGTGGAACATTGGGGCTATGTCCAATTTCCAAGAAACTCTTAAGGGGCTACGTCCTCAAGAAGTCAGTCACATTCAAGCAACCGGTTATAAAATATTTAATTTCATAAATTCTCATTGTGCCTTTCCCAAGGAAGATCTCCTCCCTTTATAACCTCAAAATGAGAGCCATTACATCAACTAGACAATGTGGGATAAAAAGGCACTTTCGTCTTTTAGTCACTTAAGTCACTTTAAAAAAAAAAGTAACTTAAAGTTATAATATTAAAAGTGACTTTATAATATAACTTTATGAAATAAAGTATCCCAACTATAGAGTTTGAACTCAGATATTAAATAAATGCCCAAGTAACCCTGTGACTGACTAGCATCCTCTGAAAAGCAGCCATTAGACTATCCGGATGGCTAGATAGGCTAATCAGGCATAAAATGCATTACTGTAGAAAAGGGGACATTACAAGTTTTGATCTACACACTAGGTATTTGAATGAGAGAGTTGCAAATACCCAAGAACAGAGATGTTTTCATCACTGTAAGTGCATGGATATAGCCCACATGTATTCTTGTGGAACCCGTGGTATTTCCTTAGTCTTCATCTCCATGTGCAATCATTCAAGATACTTTGGAGCAGAATCTATGACCCAGCAGTGATAAGATACTCAGCTCTCATTCATGTGTGAGCAGACTACATGGCATATTCCTCATTCCAAATATGACAATTTGATTGTCGTTCAATCAGTCGGTGCAGGGTAGGCATTCTTCTTGGGGTTTAAGAATAGCGGTAGCTTTGGAGGAGTAACTTTCTATATGACTTTGTGTTTTCCCTGTGCCTACATCTTCGTCCATTGATTGGTGGGAAGTTCATATCAACTCCTTTGCTATGATTCTTAGGGCATCGTTGTAAATGAACATGGAAGTTATTTGCCTCTAAACTTTGGTAATTCGTGATTATATACAAGGTCTGTCTTCTTTTGTAGAAAGAGAGTGCATTTAGATATATCGTCCAAAACGTTTTGTGGCAAATTTTAGTTATAGACAACAATAAGGCCACGAATTCAAATCTGTACTCCAAATTCTTATGCATTTGAGAATTTGTGCATGTGAGCACCATAAATTTGGGAGATTGGCTTGAATTGATTGTCAAGAAAATCTGTTCCTTGAGGATGCTGCATCCACTAGGCTCATAGATTTTTTGTTGGTCAATAGTAAATACATCACCATATTTTTGAGCCTTTAGTTCAATATTTTGAATTATCAACTAGCAAAATCCAAATCCAAATTCATTGCATACAGAATGAGTCAAATGGCATGTAATTGTCATGTTGAAGGCCACTGGAGCTTCCCAATGTCTTTGAGCAGCTTGCAAAGGAAGTAATTTGAAACCATTCCTTCTCTTGTTAAGGGGACTGTATAGAATCTGCATTGAAAGTTTATTGATTTGAAGCATGTGAACATTGCAGGGTATTGCCCAAAGGAGCTGTTCGACTGTGGATGTCATCTTCTTTGATTCTCGAGTGATTCCTGTTAATGTCGCCACATGTGCTACCAGCAACTATGACCTTATCGATCAAAGGGGAACACTCATAGTCCATCTTCAACACACAAATGTCAAGTTATTGATTTAAATTCTAAAAATAGCTTGTAACTATATTAGACATTAGATCTAGGTTCACTATCTTTAAATCGCGTTAGTCATTTCGAATAGTGTTAAGGATCTATATTTGTAGATTAATGATAGTTTTAATAAAGTGAAGTTTTGTTTAGGTTGGATATAATTTATTGACAGTTTAGTGTTCATCAAATATATTTCTCATAAGAAAAAAAATAAAATAAAATTGGAGTGCATGGTCGGTGGACCCGACACTCATAAAAATTTCACACGAGAGGGGGAGGATATATTCTTTCCTCACAACTGATATGAAATGAACTTCAAGAGACAAATTGTAATGTCCCCATTCTTAAACCTTCCTAACAATCAATGATTTTCAAAGGTTAGCCTATTATCAGTGGTCCCTGTAGGCTAATGTGGTGATTAGGGGGGTCTTTGAGAGCGATTCAGGGTTATTTAGTTGACCCTTTGGTTGTCTATTTCAGTACTCTCCATCTCAGTGCATCAATTATTTGTGGTTTTCCTTCCAGAGGTCTTTCATGATCCATTTATACACTTTTATTATTTTTAGTAAGTCACTTAGACATTTGGGTCCATACTTACTATTTATGGTAAGTCATCTGGGTGGTCAGAGGGCACCACGATTATATCTTAAAAGTTGGCAGAATCAGTTGTTGGTTTGATATTTGGCATTTAATGGAGTTTAATGATTTAAAAGTCTAATCTAGCATTGAATTTAATATAATTAATTAAATTAAATATCTTTATGATTAAAGGAGATATAAGGGGTCAAGTGTGCATTTAATATATTAATACCATAAGGTATTTAATTATTATGCCAACATGGAGGTATAAAGATATTAAAATGACTTATATTAATAAAGAAAATATATGAGGGGGTCACTTTATTATTAATTCACATATGCAAGTTAAATATTAAATTATTAAAAGTGAGAATTTTAAATAAAGTTTCCGGAAACTTCATGAGAGGATCATAAAAGGGGATTTGAAGAAGTCATTTGATATACTTGGTTTGTTTAATTTCTCTATAAGAAGCTTGAGAGCTTTGGGTTTCATTTATAGGAAATTTGAGGACGGAAACCCTTGGAGTTTCTTGGTTGTGTGGACAAAAATTCATTCAACTTATAAGGTGGATTGGTTCCAGAATTCACATTCAGCTTATTGCAGGAATTTAGCATTAAGGAGCTGGAAATATCATTTATTTATAGGTCTACAACTGCAAGGGTTTGTTATTTGCTAGTTTTAGAAATTTTCCAGCTAGGGCGACTTCATTTGAACTGAGATTTGGAAGCCATTTGGGTGGAATAATATTTTTATCATTGCTGAATTTTTTTATGAGATTTTGGCACAAAGGTTTGCATATTTTGGAACAGTTAAACAAGGTACAGCTAGGGTTTGCAGGTCTGATTTATATATCAGAATTTTATGTGTCATTTGCTGCCTATACCAGTTAGCCACTTCATATTTGGTCATCATTTAAGATAGTCGTTCTTTCCATTTGGTAATGGGCTTCTATTTATGCATCCGGGTATGTGTGTAATCATTTTGATTAATTATAACCCTCATATTTGAAGGAATACAATGATATCATGTAAGAACCCGTCTAGGCTCTAACTGCTGAACCAAATATTGTTTGTTTGTTTCCTGTATTTTCTGAATTTTTTAGTTGTTTTGATGGTTTAAATCATAACATGCAATATAGTAAATGAAAAAGCTGATTTCTTAAACATGAATTCAAGTAATATTACAACCACTCCTCATATTATCATTTCTATAGCATTGAATATGAACACAAGCATTTATTGAAGGCCAATACATAAAAAGCAACTTATTACAATGATGTATAAAAACCTGGTAATGACCACAATCTGCTGTGTGACTGGTTTTTAACTCCAGAAGGCAGCAAGGGATGAATTGAAGACACGCCACCTTTCCTATGGAAACCCCCAATAAAGATGTCCTCCAATATTTAAATCGCACTTAGTATGCAAGAGCGTCATGCTGAAACAAGTACGGCAGCCTTGAGGATGATGGTATTGGCATAGATGGATGCCTGTATTGCTGAAATTCGTTGCCAAAACAATACCTCTTTGACCTGCAGTAACCAATCTTTCTATGCCTTCTCGTAGCTGATTCAATCTCTCTTCCAACCCTTCAAACCCTAGATGAAATTATTCACTTTTAAGCACAAATAGAACTCCTGAATGAAGCTCTCTTGAATGCCAAATTAACTGGATATTTCACCAACTCAAATGGCTGCAACACTGAAGATTTTTTGTTCTCCAATGGCGGCTGCAAGTAGAAACCCTCGTTCTCCAAGCAAGAGCAAAAATTAACCGAAGTTCAATAATAATCATAAAACACATATTCAAAATGAACTCTTAAGTCTCTTTTATTCTTTTCTTGTGGGAGCTCAAACACTTTCCTGGCCAATGTGGGATAAAAGATATATTCCCACTTTTAATTTTTTTCCACTTAAAACTCTATAGTTGCTGCATAAATAATTCTTTTAAAATTAATTGTTCACTTGGCCCCATCTATGATAAATTGACCCTTCACTTAAGTGACTTAAGTTATAAAATTAAAATTATATTATAACTTTACAATATAAACTCAAAACTATTAATATTTATTTTAACCAAATAAATATTAATATCTCCATTATTACTCATCATCTATGCACGCCGTCTGAACTGGGAGTTGACGTGACCAAGCCGCATAAGACCATACCCCATTTCTAAAAATAGCAGGGGTCCCTCTCTGAGTCTCTCAAAACTCACTATAAATAGAAAAATGTGCTATAAATAGAAACTACTGCATACAGAGTCCTGGAGACCTCGAAAGAAAGACAAACTTGCAAAATCCTGACCACTGAAGTAGATGCATCCCTCAAAGGACCCTGTAACCAACCTCATTAGCTTACGAGGGACAAAATAATAGGCTAATCCCTCAAACTCTGATGCTCATGAAAATGGGGACATTACAGTCTGCCTTCCCTAAAATTGCTTGTCCTCGAGCAATCTCCATTGTTGAGAAACTTCACTAAACCAAAAAAAAAAAGGAAGACTGAGAACTATCCCACAGTGAGACACAACTGCAGCACCGGTATAACCACAATTGCACAGAGGTGATCAATAATCCATCTGTCGAAACTCTGCGCACTGAAGCCGCTCATCTGAAAAAGATCGTGTACATGCGGATCAAAAGTAACACTGTCAATAACCCAGACCATGTACACATTGCAATACTCTCCAGTGAACCCAGACTGAAATCCCAATGCACACGTAGGATTCAACAACACACTAAAGAGTGTCCAACCAAATATACCTAGATCCCGAATCCAGAATAGAAATCTGCCAAGAAGAATACTCCCAGACTTTTGCGGCTCAACACTGATCCCAACTTCACCAAACCAGAAGTGGTGAAGCAAACCTATGGGACCCATCCAACTTGCAGTATTAACCCTACCACCCCCTGGATCCCAGTATAAATGAAACACACATTCATCCACTATAAGGAAGTAAGGATATCGGGAATCACCTGCTACACCAAATGTTCCCCAATACTCTACCAGTCCCCCATGGGTATGAAATCCAACTATACTACAAAGATAAGAACTACCATGGGTGTCTGTATCACAACCACAATATCCATCCTCTGCTAAACTGCCATGGATGTACTGACTCTGCAAGTAGTCTCTCAGCAACTTGCAGCTACTAACTCCATCAACTGAAGCTGGCATATACCCATCCCATAAAAGATGGTATGATTCCGGAGTGGATCAAAGGAAAAATAACAAGCACTTCTCACTGTATAGTTACGGTAAAAGGCTCCAATCTCTGTCAAAGGCTCATCACTGACACCTCTAGAATTAGAAGACGGCTCCAAACTCTGGCCCTGAATTGCTAATTGGGTAGATGCCCTGCCAAATCTCTCTGCATACCCAATAACGTACTCTTGGTCATGAAACAAGTGAAGGTATTCTAATGTAAATGCCTCTAAAGCACTCTGGATGAACTTCAAATCGCGAATATGAGTACCAACCTTGACCCCATATTGTCTCTCCTCAAACCCTACTCTCCAAAGAAGATACTCAACAATGCAACATACTTATGTGTGCAGTCGAAGCGAGATAAGGTTGAATCAACCTTCTCTCCAGAAACCCTCAGCTGATCCCTCCATCTTTGTGGCTCAACAATTTGTCAAACAAAATCAACTGCATGGGATAAAATAACAAGATTGTTTCCAGAGGAAGGAAACAACCGAACATGAGACTCAATCTCCCAACTAGATGATACTCTACATATATCTTGTGAAGAAGATGGAGTAGTGTCATGAACAGTCACACAACTCACTGACGAATCCACCTCTACATCACAAGAACTCTCAATGACCTTCCTAGCATCATCTGTCAATGTACTGACTACTGGAGAACCTAACACAACCAAAGGCTCTCGACAACTCTCTACCATGGTACTCATCCCAACTGTGCCCACAACACCTAAATACGTGATGGATGTAGCCACATCCTCACTATAACCCGTAGGTGTCAACTCATCACCAACAGCCTCTGTGGAAAACTGAACTGAATTTGTAGCTGGTGAAGACTGCACTCGGCTCAACTCCACGGTAACCTCATCCAACCGTGACTGCGACTCTTGAAGAGCCAGCTTGGTGCTCTCCCATACCTCTGTAGTTGTCTCAAGCTCATGAGTGAGCTCATCAACCTCCTCTTCCTTCCCCTTCAGTGCATCATAACAAGTGCAACCCGACTCAAGAAGGTAGTCTCTGCCAGCTAATAACCGCAAGTAATTATGTTTCATTATTCTGACAGTCTCTCGTAATGAATGGATCTCTATCAGGGAAAGACCACTAAAACTATGCTAATCTGACATAGGAGCACCCCAACCAAATACAACTAACATCTGACGGGAAACATCATAATGCTCTAAGGTTGTAGCAATCTGACTATCACTCACCTTCAACTGCCCGGTCACATGATGTCTTTGAATACACTGGCCCCCGTGTAAGCTCTCTGACCCACAATCCGCCTTGTGATAGGAAGTTGTATCCACAATGCTCACCTCATGATCAAAATCACCATGTGTGCTATCATCAACACACACATCAACAATCAAGGTACTGCTACTAGGCACCTCAACAAGTGATTCATCTGATAAAGTGGAAATTGTTGCTATATTAGTCTCCTCACACGCTCCCACTCCCCATGCAACTGCAAGTCCCTGCAAATCATGATCCTGGGACCTATCACCAACCAATGAAATCTCGGATTCATTTTGTAAGGTCTGATATGACAAATCAGACTCACTGCAGCATGAGTCATCCTCATATATATCATCAGTAGTACCCAAATCACGAGTACCAACATCATCCACCCATAAACCCTCTGCTATCTCATGTTGATGTAAACACATCTCGCTGCTGTCATAGAAATCAGAATTACTAGAACTCGCATTTTCCATGCAATCCGCAAAATTAACACTCTCATCATGCGAGTCAAAACTCAAGGTGGCACCAACATCTTCTGCACTTGCTCTATCATCAACGCCATCAATAGGACCAAACAAAGGACTGTTGTCATAAAAATCAAAATTGTTATCATGACTGATAACAACTTCTGGAGCGTTGAAAGTACCAACATTCTCCTCAATCTAGAAGTCATCATGAAGTGTCATATGCCTGACATCTTCCCAAATATAAATCTGATATTTGATCTCCATGGGATTAGCTGCATGTTGATCACTAGCTGCTGAATATTCATTGTAAAGATTTCTCGATGTCTCACTAGTAGAGACCTCATTGTTCTTTGTCTTTCCACTTTGTGAAGTAGACCCCTTCAAAATGGAAGTCATATATTGTGCTACTCTGTCCATGGTTCTCAGGTGTGAAAGCAATTCATCTATCCTTTTTTTATTCTGTTTAATCTTCTCCAAGTTTTCATTAAGTTGTTCCATTGGCTTCCCTGTTTAGTTAATCTCCTGGTATTTTCCATAACTAAGACAATTGCAAGAGTGTTAGTCACTCAAAACAAATGTGCAAGCTCAATGATTTCTACCCCAATAGGATGGCAGGAAACCGCTCTGATACCAATGTAAGAACCTGTCTAGGCTCTAATTGCTGAACCAAATATCGTTTGTTTGTTTCCTGTATTTTCTGAATTTTTTTGTTGTTTTGATGGTTTAAATCATAACATGCAACATAGTAAATGAAAAAGCTGATTTCTTAAACATGAATTCAAGTAATATTACAACCACTCCTCATATTATCATTTCTATAGCATTCAATGTGAACACAAACGTTTATCGAAGACCAATACATAAAAAGCAACTTATTACAATGATGTATAAAAACCTGGTAATGACCACAATCTGTTATGTGACTGATTTTTAACTCCAGAAGGCAGCAAGGGATGAATTAAAGACACACACCACCTTTCCTATGGAAACCCCCAATAAAGATGTCCTCCAATATTTAAATCGCACTTAGTATGCAAGTGCGTCATGCTGAAACAAGTACGGCAGCCTTGAGGATGATGGTATTGGCGTAGATGGATGCCTGTATTGCTGAAATCCGTTGCCAAAACAATACCTCTTTGACCTGCAGTAACCAACTCTGCAAATTACATCTACGGTGGCGTAAGGTGTTGTATACTCCAGAGATGAATGAAGGATTTAGTAGTCGAACATGTTGAATCAGAACGTGGAATGTAGTGGAGCATAACTCACCAAAGTCCGAGCATATACTACACGGAACAAGTCATTCCGAATGAGACAAACCGGCGGCCAATACCCACAAAGACTATTGCTGACAAAAGTTGAATGCTGTTTGCTGGAAGCCGGAGTATACTAGGAGCACGCGGCAGTCCAAAAATAGTTGTGCATCCTTCCTGCGCTCTCCATCATCTTGAAGAGAAACTACTCCAGGTGCACGAACATAAAGCCGTGGCATACACAGGACAGAGATGCATAAAACATTCCTTATCATTTGCTGGGAACATAATTTTTCAACTATGTATATCTTTATATACTGAAAATTTATATGCATTGAACGTTGAGATTGGTTGTTAATTATGAGTTCTGGTTAAGTGATTCAGAAGTAATAAAACTTTGGATATTACAGTTGTTAATCATGAGTTCTGGTTAAGTTAAGTGATTCAGAAGTAATAAAACTTTGGATATTACAACAATTGACCCATAAATGACTGATTTGCTGAGGACAAAAATTCTTATGCAACACAATCAAGTTTTGGATTGAGTATAACAAACTTACCAATCAAAACAATTAACCACAATTAATATGTAATCATGCTTATACTTCAGAGTTCAATGTAATGATGATCCATGCTTTCTCTATCTACAATGGTGATTGAAAGCAAACCAAAAATGTAAAGTGGCAATGTTGTTCGTATATCTGATAAAAATTTATTACTTACATGCACAATAGGTAAAGAGCTTTTGGCCTCCAAGAGCATTCACCAAATCCATTCCAAATGGACGTGTCTTCAGCCATCCATGTTTTACAGACACCCATGCCCCTGCCAAGTCCTCATACAAGCTCAGCTGCACAATTGTCCATGGATTTTCAGGTACTTAGAATGCTAGATGTCAATTCAAATGTGCATCAATCTGAAACTCCAACATTTTGTTAGCCATGAAATTCTAGTCAGTGATTAATCAGAAATCTAAAATGAAACTGCATAAATGTTGATTACCAATTTTTGGTTTACCTAGTCTAAATGGCTTTCATTTAAGCAACTGTTTCTATCCATTAAGATTTGATTTATATCATATGAGTATTCAGAACTGCATAGCTATATGCCACAAGGTGTAATATCCCCAAATACGATATTTTCTAAAATTCTGATTTCCACCCTAATTTTCTGATTACCAGATTCTGTTCAAACCCTAATTTCCATTTTTTCTGATTTATTATTTTCAGACTGATCATACACTTATAACAGCCAATATATAATATCAAAACACATCAAATTATTATGCCAAAAGGATTGCACAATATCAGAGATGAAATAAAACATGAGATACACAATGTATGAACAACAATGCACACCACAAGACTGAAATTTGGGAGATAACTCTGCTGTCATAAATCAGAATATAGAAGTCTGAAAGTACATCCAAACATGGGCAAAAACATGACAATCATGCCCATAAATGGTGCAGTCCCAAATCAAATAGTTTTTATACAATACCAAATCATGGCGAACTGAACAACAAACGATGAACCCATCCTCCTAGGAGTGGTGCAAGCTTAGGGAATGAAACCCTAATGCAAAGTGATCCAAATGTGGCACTCAGATCTGCTCCAAAGGCTGTTACGAATTAGGGTTAAAAAAAAACCCTAGACAATGAATAAAAACCTATGCGACCTGCATAAACTTTGCATCAAAACCTCCAAACTGTTGTCTGACTTTCAGTCACCCTTTTTTTGGCATTCTTGGAGTCATGTGGTCATGTCATGTTGATCTGGTCAGTCTGATGTCTAGGTCTAAGTCTTTCCTAGGACAGGAAGTCTTTGTCGGGTTTCCCCTGCCATTGCCTTTCCTTCTCTTAGCCGGGCGGGTTGTTATCAGAGTTTCATTATTTTGGGTAGGTTGTAGATCCTAACCCGGCAAAGATTTGTGCTCCAATTGATGTTCTTTCTCAGGCAGAGATCGAAGACTGGTATGGCTCGATTCTACAGGCCTCAACGATCCTAATGCAACAAACGGCGAGCAATTTGGTTAAGAAATGAGCGAGAACGAGCTCGGCGGGATTTCAAAAATCATCTTCTCCATGGCGGAATTCTCACTAAGAAGGTAATTTTCCGCAAAGAACAACTTTGAGCTCGGCGGGTTTCGCACCTCTAAGGTAATTTTCCGCTAAGAAGAACTTTGAGCTCGGCGGGTTTCGCACCTCTAAGGTAATTTTCCACAAAGAAGAACTTTGAGCTCGGCGGGTTTCGCACCTCTTTGGTGATTTTCCGCAAGCTTAGTTTTAGTAAGGTGGGCCCGATGTATTAAAAGGGAATATTATTGTTTTAAGAGATCAAATAAAGCATGTGCTTTAACTGGAGAAGCACTTTTCTCATTTTCCACCGAGGAGAAGCACTATTCTCGTTTTCCGCGAGGAGAAGCACTTTTCTCATTTTCCGCCGAGGAGAAGCACTTTCTTCAAATTCCCGCAATGGAGAAGCTGATTTGGTATTTTCCACCGGCCGATATATCCATGGTTTCAAAGTCTTTTAAGATTTTGATCACATGGGGCGTTTTGAAATCATTCAAAAAGTAAGTGATGTTTCGACTCCGTGGCCCAATGGATTCAGCTCGATAATGCTGGTTGGAGATGAAGAGTTTCAGATTCTATAGTGACCGTTCGAGTTCTCAGATTTGAAAAGTCTTTTTATTTGCTTTCTGTCTCTTTGTATTCAGGAAGTGGAAAGGTCATGAGTCCCTACGAACATTATGCATTGTAAACTCTATAAATACTGTTGAAAAAGTAAATACAAAGGTCGGCAAACTTGTTA
>MU223996.1:642908-654118 GCA_018584345.1 Thuja plicata | reverse complement strand
GCTTTCTGTCTCTTTGTATTCAGGAAGTGGAAAGGTCATGAGTCCCTACGAACATTATGCATTGTAAACTCTATAAATACTGTTGAAAAAGTAAATACAAAGGTCGGCAAACTTGTTAATGAAGCAGAAGTGATTCTATTTACAGAGGCTTTGTCTCATGTTTGTTGCTCCATTTTAGTAAATCATTTGCATTTTGAATAGATAGAACAGTCATATGTGAAACCGCAGTTGCATACTGGATTCTATTTTATGTCTGTGATTGCAGTGAAAGTAATTCTATTTGCTTGTCATGCATGATTCTTCTTCTGTTCATTCAATAATTTAGGTGCATCAGAATAGAAAGTACAATTGTATGCGGAACTGTGATTCCTGCTTGGATTCTATTTCGTGTTAGAAGTTGCAGCGTAGGCAAATTCTATTTTGCTTTCCATGTACGATTCTCCTTCTGTTCTCTTCAGTAGAATATGCATTTTTAGAATAGGTAGACTTGATCTAAATATAGATTAAACATTATCCTTGCCTGAATTGTTTGTGTCTACAAGCAATTTGGTTAAAACTCATAAGGAATAAACCTGGTGATCAGTATAAAAAGACATATTCATTGTACATCAAACACAATCAGGGAGCTGTACCTGTCAATTCAGAGGGCAGTGATAGAAGACTTACACTGACCCATTTGTTGGTGGACATCCTTTTGTTCTCTCACCTTGGGGTATAGAGAGTCAAAGATTGAAAATCTTAAGAGAAGACAAACTGTTAACCAACACAAACCTAAATTGAGACTAACTCATATCCTTTAGTTTGATGTTCCAAACCCTAGCATCCAAGTGCTGATGTGAACCCTGCCAAATTTATCTTCAAGCCAGCTCCAAAACAGTGCCAAAAACATGCAATAAATTTCTGCCTCTTCCAAAATCGGGTTTGGCACAAATCTTTCCAATTTTGGGAATTAAAACCCTAGTTTCAGACCTGCAATAAAATGCCTCTCGAACCCGTGCTCAAACTTGGTAAAACCTCCATATATATTTCTGAATTGTTCACCAAATTTGTCTCCAAAGGAGACTTTGCAAATTTGCTCAATAGTGTCTGCTGCCTTGCAAACACTCCACGTGAAGGGATGGTTTTTTGTCTACACCTTCAACTCCAAGGATTTTCGTCCTCAGAAGTTCACACCTCAAAGAAAATGAATCATATATCAATTTCAATAAAACATTTGAACATGCCAATTACATTGCAAACCCTTCCTTATAAAGAACTCCAAGAAACATCTAGAGGATTAGGCCAACTTTAATAATTGGAGAACTTTATTTAATAAAGTTACTTATTTTATTATTTTATTGCTTTCACTTTATTTTATTATTAATAATTAAAGTCATTCCTTTTATAAAAACAATTATTTTTTTGACAATTTAATTAATTTAATTAAGTCACTATAAAATTTGGGGACATTAAACTCCTCCCTGCCCGACATTGTTTGTCCCCAAGCAATTCACTGTTACACCACTAGGATCCCATACCAGCCATATGACCAACACTATATCACTTTGCTGCTTGACTCTAATGCAATCAGCATTGCTGAAACCTGCAACACTATCATTCTGAAGCATTCCCACTATACTGCTGATTAATGGATCCCAAATTTTGGAATTGTCATGTCTCCTTATGAGAAAGTGTTCAGAATTCCACAACTCCATACTCACAGTATAAACTGAAAATGAAAATTGATAATCAACAATATGCTGCATACTCATCCATCTCACATACTCCAAGTGGCTCACTATTGATGCATAAGAGATAGGAAATGATATACCTAAAAAATCTCTTGCATCAATATCATATATACTCCTTGGAAAATCAACTAGTAAGGCTTCCCACTAAATCACATCATGATTGTTCATGGTTTTTATCATCCTTGCTGCACCAAACAATGTCTTTAATTTAGATCCATAAACATCATTTTTCATAACAACTTTGGTAAGTCTAGAAGAACTAAGCAATGCAATATATGTGATACATCTAGCTAACTAATATTTTTACCATTATGAACAGAGATAACCACTTTCTCCATCAGTTCTGAAGCTTCATAAGTGCCACTTGCCAAACTAATATGTAATGTACCTTCTTGTACGGCTTGGAGGTTCACCCTCTTCGCACACGTATAGTAACTGCTTGACACCCGTACGACAACCTCTTCACTCACGTACGGTGATTCCTTGACACCTGTACGGTCCCCTATCAACAATGTTTTCACCCGTACGGTATTTAGCTTCATCGTACGGTGGTGTTGTGCCTATCGTACGTTGTACAACAATGATGTAGTGTCCGTACGACATTTAACTTCATCGTAGAACTTTTGAGAACACCCATGAGAGCACTTGAACAATTAAAGCATCTTCCTTTAATTTTACTACAAGACATTGCAGTTTGATCATTGTTTTTATAGATTATGATACTCATGACCTTACTCATAAATTTGTGGTCCTCCCTTGATTAATCTTTAAAGCATAGAGAATACACTTTATAACAATGAACCCTTCATCTTTGTTATAATTGTGAACATATTATACCTGCTACTTTGTTCTTTATGTTACCATGTTGCTTATATGCCCATCACAATTAGACTATCATGTCCATGAAAGTGTTATATCCTTTATGGATTGTCACTATTCATTTAATGGACTGCATAATACTTCCTTGAAGGTCATTGTCATAATCTTGTCCTCGTGCTTCTCCTTTATGACTTGCTCATTATCGTCACATCATGCATTTTGATTGACTGATTTACCCATGTTTTCACCACTGCTCATGCCATGTATTTGCTGTTGTTCCATGCCATGTATTTGCTATTATTTGGTACCATGTAACTTCATATCTCTATCATAGCTTCTTTTTAATGATGTTCTATCCATTTGTATATTCACACTCTCTTTCAATCTATCTTCATGATGGCTCTTCATATCTTCATTATTTTGTAATAACGATTCAAAGAAAACCCTAGACGTCAATAAAGAAAGAGAAATTTAACAAAAACATCACTAATTATGTACAAAAATACAGAGATAATCAACAAAATGCTCTGAGATGGAAAAAACGTCCATGGATATGAAGACAATCATTTTAAAACAAAACTGATCCATAGAAAGTGGAAAATGACTACAAATACCAAGCCAAAACACAGATAAAAATAGAAACGAGGGCATCCCTATCTTTTAAGAATGAGAAAATTGCGAAAGAAAACCTCCTACGCAAGCATATAAAGATGTCAGAGTTACAAGCCAAAAACAAATGAAAAGCTTCTTCCATTACTGCATCTTCAGTCCTAGAAAAAACTCACAAGACAAATGGCAATACTCCAACACAAAACCCGGATGAAGAGGCCAAAACGAATACAAAGTCTGCGATTTGTATTAAAGCTTCAAAGAAAGGGTCAGTTTTGCCCTAGATGGGCTTTATAAGGCACAATACAAGTATTGGACGAGTTCTATGGAAGCCGCTGTAAGTTTTCAAACGCCAATCTTCCTCCAAAAATTGTGTTTTTACTACCAACGGCCTCGTAACATATGCTAAGGAGGACTATGAAAGTGATGGCCGATTTTAACAAAGCTTTCGCACATCATTTAATATACAATGTGTTTTTAAAAGCATCACTTATAGTCAACACAGGTTTATCCATGTGACTTACATATGCTTTAAAAGACTTTCAAAACATATGTAACTTGGAGAAAAAACGCCACCCTGGAGTCGCAGCATCATAAGGAGTTGAAACATGGTTTGGAAGTGCACTTACATATGTTTAAAGAGTTAAAAACATATGCATCCCTCCTTAAAAACGCCACTATGGACTCATAACGGGTTTTCTAAACTCAAATACATGTTTTGAATAAAATGTAATTGTTTTGCAAAAAACACACCATTAATATAATAATGGAGTTTTGCAAGAAAGTTACACATGTTTAAAACGACATATGCAACTGTCTTCAAAAAGCCCACCCTTTGTGACTTGGACTTAAATTGCATTAATAGTGGGATTTCAAATGTGATCTGCATTATGATGATATGCAATATCAAATAAAAACCCCACCTTATTGCATAATAAGTATAATATTTATATGTAACTTATAGTTTAATGATATAATATGCAGAAAGACTAAAAAAGTCCACCATTACATATTAAACCATTACAAACTATAAGTAAAATCCCCCAAAATGATGTGAAATTTTAAAGTGAGGTTCTAAACCCACTTTACATATAAATGACGTTTTTATTTCGTGCAATTTAGCAATAAAGAGCCCACTTTTGAAGGATTTTAACAAAAACATGCAATCAGGTAGAAAAACCCCACCTGCAGTACGCTTAAAACCTTAATAACTTGAGCTAGACAACTCCGATCGACACCTAAGATAGCTCAAAACGAGCGGAATTCAAAAAGCTAAAACCCAAGGCAAAAACAAGAACAAAAACCAAACACAAGACCAAGAAAAACCAAACAAAGACTCGCCTTGAAGAATTTGAACCACGAAATTTTTTGTAGGGTTGTCTAATTTTGCGAATACAAAATTGAGGACAACACAAGTCAATCCAGAGGTCCTCGAGACAATGCACGTGCACAAACTGCCTCCTCATTTTTTCGTTCAGGCCCCTCCAATCAAAACAATTCCTATCCATGAACCTTTTGAGAGTGATTCGTTGAAGTTCAAATTTAATGTTCTTTGCTTTTGGAACTGTGTCCAAGGAGTATCCACCAATCTTGAGTGGATTTCGTGACGAAATTCCCACTCCTGGTCTATGCAGTGTGGATTGATATGTTTGTACCACCATGAGTTGCCTTGCCAACTCCATTAGAATGATCTTGTCAGTAGGATACCGTCGCAAGGTATATGGTTCACCTTGGAAATAACCAACTCTCGAGTATGTGAAATTGGAGAACATTAGGAAAGACAGCCATAGTCCTTTACCTTATTCCATGCTTCATCTGAAACACGCTTCTTAGGAAGCTCTTTATCAAATAGGCACAAGTAATGTCCAAAGAATGCATCCTGCACCCTCCTGTAATGCACCTGGCTGGATCTTAGAGGCAATTGATCATAGTACTCCCATGCAAGCACAGGTGTCCTATCTCCCTTGGTCGAAAGGCCAGAAAATTATGCAAGGGCGGCAGCAATGTATACCAAGTACGAGTTCATATAAAATGTACAAGTGGAGGAAACCAAGGACAATTGCTTGCAGAAAATGTCACTAATTATCTCTCCCCAAAATACCTTCTGTTTGGACCTAATTATGACATATATGAACTTGTACATCCAAGGCTCGAAGATATTGGATTCCTTGAGTCGTGCAATCCTGCTGAGCAATGCAATGAGATCATTGATGTCTTCTTTGAACTCTGAACGATGCATACTCTTTGGCCATCTAGAAAGATTAAGCCTCTTGTTAACCAACCAATGATTATTGACGTACTTCATGCAATAATGCTTATCTTCGTTCCATCTCTCCAAAGCCTTTTCTTTTGAAATGTTTATAACCATGGCAGTGGGTGGTACTTTGAATATTCGATCTATGGTGTTCGAATCCAGGCTTATGATGGTATTTCCATCTTGATCTCTGATAATTCTGGAATTATAATCAAAGTTCCTGGCACATGCTAAGATGAACTCTAGTTCTAGGAGAGCAAGAGGAAAAGTTGAAACCATGTGGATATAACTCTTCTTGATGCAATGCATGTTATCTGTTGCAGCTGCTTCAACCCTTTTCAAAAAGTTTTCCATATCTAAATGGACAAGCTCAGTATCTCGGATCTCATCACAGTATGAGGTAACCTACGAAGGAGGAATGGAGTTCTGAGTTTTATCATACTGATACTTCATCTTTTTCTTTTCTTTTCCTTTGTATGGAATAGCTTCGCCTGACATAGCAAGCTCATGTGCGTGAACAATTGTTACATGAATATCCCAGAATGTAAGTACATCTTCATAACAAGGATCAGTAGAAAGCTTATTTGGATACAAAAGATGCAGATCTGGAAGCGTGCAAGTGGGGAATACAACTGGAAGGCTTTGGAGCAGCAAAGAGTAACTGATTTCAAGTGAAATCAATGTTTAAAATGGAGAGAAAAACCAAAAAACGGGTTTTTCTAGGAGCAATGCATATATGAACAGCAAGCTTTTCATGCTGAAAAGAAGCAATAATGAGTATATATATGTGTGGCATGTTATCTTCTCATAAGTGGGGTTTTAATATCCCACTACAAGTCAACCGGCAAGCATTGGGAAACCAAGAACGGGAATTTTAAGTCCCTTTGCAGCCTAGGGAAAACATGGGAAAGGTATGCAATGCGTTTGAAAGTGGTGTTGTAATTTGCATTTACATATTAGAGAAATGACTTGCTTCCTTGAAGTTCTTTTATTACTTGGAACAGGGTTTTTAATACTGACTGCATATGCAAGTGAGATGAAGCTCTTGCATATGCAACTAGGAGAATTTTAGACGAAAGTAGAAAGATTCAACAACAAAAATAAATTAAACATGCAAAACTGAAAATGAAATGGAAAATCTGCATTTATGAACAGCAAAAATATATATAAGGAAAGCCCTAGAAAATGCAACAAAGAACTTACCTCCTTTTGGGAATTATAAAAGAAAAGTTCTTCAACAATCTTGAGAAAATCTGAACAAAATCCAAATGATTTTCAAATTTAGAGAAAGATCTCCAAGAATGGGTTATATAAGCAACAATTTTTACCAAATATTCTTGCTAAATTGGTGCATATTCGAGTCAAGAACAAATACTTGACAAGTGTGGAAGATTGAGAAATAAAATGCATGGATATAGCAACAAGAAGAATGTTTCACACCTGCGAATTGAATGAAGTTGCAATGGAGATGCGATTACACTCAAAAACGGCGCCTAAAGATGGAAGACACAATTTTTGGTGAAGAAAACAAGATGCAAATAGTCGTTTAATGCCATAGGCATGCTTCTAGATCAAAAAGGCAAGCAATAAAACTTGCATTCACTCCTCCAAAAGCCGTTTTTTCATAAAGCGTTCCCTAGACAGGCAGTTTTGGTCCATTAGCAGGTTCAAAACATGCTTGTTTCGCATGGAGATGAAACAAAAATCATTGTCCAAGCACTTAGAAGGAAGAACACGGCTTATAATGGCATATGCATGTGTTTAAACAAATGCAATCACTCTCAAAATCGCCACCAAGTGCTTTCAAAGACTAAAAAAGGGTTTTTATATGCAACTTACATATGTTTTAAAGACCAAAACATATGCATCTTAGAGAAAAATCGCAGCCCTATCTCTTAATGAGGAAACGCAGCATTAAAATGAGTTAGAACACATTTTGCAAGTGCATATACATATGTTTAAAGAGATTAAAACATATGCATTCCCTCTTAAAATCGCCACTTAGCTCTTAATACACAACACAAGTCTTAAAGTGAGTATAAGCGCACTTTTACAATGTAGTTACATATGCATTCTCCCAAAAAATCGCCACCCAGCTCTTATATGCAAACGCTTGGAGACTTAATGATACATTTTTAGAATGAAAATACACATGAATAAATAAAAATACATGCAAGTGGTTTAAAAATCTCTACCAATGTATTCAGTTTGACATGTAATTTATAGCTTTAATGAGAGATATGTAACAGGACTTAAAAAGTCCACCTTTACATTAGAAATTCATTAAAAACTATATTTAAACCTCATCGAAATGATGTAAAATTTTAAAATGGGGTTCTCAATCCATTTTACATGTAAATGACATCTTTATACCATGTAGTTGTCAATAAAAAGCCCACTTAATTAGAAATTTTAATTAAAGAACAAGGATATGCAGTCGGACAGAAAAACCCCAACGGCAAAAGCTTAATTGCTTAATAACTTTAGCTAGACAACTCAGTTTGAGGCCTAAGATAGCTCAAAATGAGCGGAATTGAAAATGTTACAATCCTAGGGCGAAAACCAAACTAAAAACAAAGCACACAAACAAGAAAAACGAAGAAAAGACTCGAAGGTTACCAGAAATCAAGTGCTTGCTGGTAGAGAAGAAAAACTCATTGTAACAAGCAATATGATGGTAAGCTTGACGGAAACCTTCCAAAACGATATTCGAAAGACATGAAACTCAAGACAATTCAGGGATGACAAATTGCTTTCATTACGCATCATTCAGAACATCTAAACTCAGAGGAATACCCACAAATTCATGAGAAAATTGCGTAGGGTTGTCCAATATTGTGATGTCAAAATTGGGGACAACACTATTTCAGTACTCTCCATCTCAATGCATCACTTTATTTGTAATTTGGCTTCCAGAGATCTTTTAGGATCCGTTTATACACACTATTTTTAGTCACTTGGATGTTTGGGTCCATACTTACTATTTATGGTAAGTCATCTGGATGGTCAGAGGGCACCACGGGTATATCCAAAAAGTTGGCAAGATCAGTTGTTGGTTTGATATTTGGCATTTAATGAGGTTTAATGATTTAATTTAATTTAAGTCTAATCTGGCATTAACTTTAATATAATTAATTAAATTAAATATCTTTATGATTAAAAGGGATATAAGGGGTCAACTGTGCATTTAATATATTAATATCATAAGGTATTTAATTATTATGCCAAATGGGGTGCAAACATGTGGAGGTATAAGAATAAAGTGACTTATATTAATGAAGAAATTATATGAAGGGGTCACTTTATTATTAATTCTCATATGCAAGTTAAATATTAAATTAATAAAAGTGGGAATTTTAAATAGGGTTTTTGGAAACTTCATGAGAGGATTATAAACAAGGATTTGAGGAAGTCATTTACAGAAAATATAAAGATGGAAACCCTTCGAGTTTCTCGGTTGTGTGGACGAAAACTCATTCAATCCATTAGGTGGATTCATTCTAGAATTCACATTGATCTTATTGCAAGAATTTGTCATTGAGAAGGAGCTGGAAATCAAATTTATTTGCAGGTCTACAACTGCTAGGGTTTGTTATTAACAGGTTTTAATAATTTTTCTAGCTAGGGCGACTTGATTTGGACTGAGAGTTGGAAGCCATTGGAGGTGGAATAATATTTTATCATTGTTGGAATATTTTATGAGATTTTGGCATAAGGGTTTGCATATTTTGGAAGGGTTGAACAAGGTACAGCTAGGGTTTGAAGGACAATGGTTTACATCAGAACTTCCGAAGACATTTGTTGTTATTATCAACCATTATGTTCATCCTTTGAGGCAATTGCATCATCTACAAGTTGTTGCACTTCCATCCTTGCTTCCAGGTATGTGAGGATTCACTGTGATTTGTAATAAACCTCAAATCTGAAGTAATCAGTTTGTTGTTGTAACTTCATCAGACTTATATCAGACCAGATTTGAGGCTAATAAAGTGGTCTTTCATTGAAGAATTTGTTGTTTATGTTTTATGCATATCTTGTTCTTTCATTTCTACATGTTCTCTCATCCATTGGCATTCAAAACAAACATAGAAAACAAACAAGAACTCAGAAATCAGACCTTGCATGTAAAGTTTTTGACAGTCAAACATCCAAAATTGAAAAAAACAAATCAGATTGAGCAGAGTTTGTTACAAAGCACGACCACATAAAGGAGCAACAACTTCCCATGCAAAGATCACTTTCCTCAAAAACTTGTTGATGCACACACTACATTCTATGGGGCAACGATATGTCACAAGGCAGCTCCAAAATGACGAGCCAAGGTCAAGATCGCAGACTCTCTGAGTGAACAAAATGTAGTTCCAAATCGACAGACTTAGTTGTCAAATAGATTAAGCGTTGATGTCTAGTGAATGCCCTCTTTACTCACCTCAAATTAGGATAGATATTATCTTATCTATGACATTTAAATCAAACTGGACTTGGAGATCATATCCAGAAAAATCTACATCATTATTCTCTCATCACAAAAAATAGGCGCAGAAACAATTTCGCTCTGATACCAAGAAAGTAAATTTGGTGAGTTGGACAGAAAACTATACTAGGAGGGGTTGTGTGTGACTCCTTGTATACGGTAAGGAGAAAAGGTAGGTTTGGTGTGCTCCAAAAGGTGGTGCTCCAACCTGGTGTGAAACCAAGAGGCGGATTGCCCTTCGACTGACTAAAGAAGAGAAAATCCTCTATCTAGTTTGCTCTCTAGTTATTGAACATCTTATGGGTTTCTATTACCAATAATATTATGAATTGATATTTCACTCTAATACATTACATATAGATAGGGGAGACTACTCCTATATTCAAGGAGATAATCCCTATTTAGTTGTGATTTTTACTCATGTAACAATACACAACTCAAATCATATGAGTTGTTAAAACAACTCCAAACCGTAATATATATTATTATTAATACAACAATAATATTACTAAATAGTAACTTTTACATGATAATAATTATTCACATAATTATTATTTACCAACATACATGAAGGACTAACTCATATTCCTTAACTGACTAAAGAAGAGAAACTCCTCTATCTAGTTTGCTCTCTAGTTACTGAACATCTGATGGGTTTCTATTACCAATAATATTATGTATTGATATTTCACTATAATACATTACATGTAGATAGGGGAGTCTACTCCTATATTCAAGGAGAGATTATCTCCACAAATCCCTATTTAGTTGGGACTTTTACTCATGTAACAATACACAACTCAAATCATATGAGTTGTTAAAACAACTCCAAACCGTAATATATATTATTGTTAATACACCAATAATATTACTAAATAGTAACTTTTACATAATAATTATTAACAGAACTATTATTTACCAACATACATGGAGCACTAACTCATATTTCTTAACAGTCTCATGTCTCTTCATAACTGTCTTTTTTCATAACAACTCCTAACTGTTGCAATCCAAATTGATTGGCCAATAATAAATATATGATTGTTAACCCGTATATTATTCTCAGCAATGGTACTTAGAGATTATCGCACCCTTTTGTTATGATTCATCTTAAATTAATAAACATTGTTAAACATTGTGTCCTCATTAGTATGATAACACTTGTAATGTCCCCATTTTCATGAGCATCAGAGTTTGAAGGATTAGCCTATTATTCTGTCCCTCGTAGGCTAATGAGATTGGATAGAGGGTCCTTTGAGGGATGCATCTTCTTCAGTGGTCAAAGTTTTGCAAATTTGGCTTTCGTTTGAGGTCTCCAGGACTC
>MU223996.1:625581-642324 GCA_018584345.1 Thuja plicata | reverse complement strand
TTGATAATTCAAAGAGAATCTCATACAGAGGTTCTGATTGTGCTCCAACAGTACGTTTTCAGTATTCTTTTAATTACAGAACAAGGGAGAGAAAGTTGCAGCCGTGAATAGTGTGCATGAACAGTGCATGTGAACAGTGCACGTGAACAGTAAAATTGCAGCTTCATCAACAATCAGCAATCAGCAACGTGGTTGCATTCTGGAGACAAAAAATCAAGTTTTAATCATTTCGTACAAATGTTTTTTTAATGTATTTTTTATCAGCAATACGCTGTGTTCAAAACATTAGCAGTCATATGGGAATAAATGACTTTGATCAATATTGCAATCAGATTTGAGTTTTAGTTCAGATAGATTAGTTTCAATTATTGTATTTGCTTTGTCAAAACCCCTTGAAAACACAAAAAATCAGAATATATTACAAAAAATAAAACAACTCAAACGGCACAGCAGATAGAGCCTGCGAAGGGTTATTACAGTGGTATTAGAGCTTGCCTGCAAAGTGTTTGACAAATTGTCAAACATCCAGAATTAAACCACAATTCAGCGTTTGTCAAAGTTAGAGCCACAAGGGGTTCTTACAGTGGTATCAGAGCTTGCCTGCAAAGTGTTTGACAAATTGTCAAACATCCAGAATTAAACCACAATTCAGCGTTTGTCAAAGTTAGAGCCACTAGGGGTTCTTACAACACTTATCTCTCTATCGATGGGTTATGTATCTTGCTGATGTGAATTGTCTTAAGTCGATGGCCTTGATAACAGTACCACTTCTCATCATTGTTCCATTATCTAAATGTTTCATCTAATCATTGATTAGACAGTTGAGGATTGATGCTCACACAAGTCATCATTCTTGATGCAGTCGATAATCTAATCAATCCGTTTAATAGATAACATCAGCGATAAGTAATTTATATGTTTGCTATTATCTACCTTAGTCGGTATCAAGTTTGCATCATCCAAGCAGCTCCCGATGGTTTGGTCTTGGCCGCTAGCACAAGTACAAGGTCTATTACATTGTAAATAGCTCTTGACGCCTCCACTTCCATGGATCACATGCGGTATTGTCAGTTGTATATGTCGTGTCATTAGTGCTTCTAAATTCGATCTATGAGAATTACTACACACGATGTGTAATGTCCCCAAATTTTGGTGCTTATTTAAATATTATTCAGCTCAGTGTCCTATTTTATTTGTGGTTTGCCTTCTGGAGATCATTCAGGACACTTTGATTCATACTATTTTTAGTAAGAAACTTGGATGTTTTGCTCATACTTACTATTTACAGCAAGTCTTCAGGGTGATATGTTGGCATCATATCTATATTTGGAAAGTGGATGGATTATTGCCATGAGTTCGTATTGGAAATTATCGAGGGTTTAATGATTTAAGTTGAATTATTAAAGTTAAAACAAGTTTAACTTTTATAATATTAATTATATTAAATGACTTTATGATATGATGACATAAAGGGGGTTAAAGTGTATTTAAGTCATTTTCATGAAGTGACTTTATAAAATGACAATTTACAATAAAAGTAACTATTATCCCACATTGTTTTTGGATGTGTTTCAACTGCGTAAAGAGGCTTTATAATTGGGATGTACTCTCATTTTTGGCATGTTGAGAGATTATTTCATTGAATTTATTTCTCTTGTTGCTGAGATACAGTGACTGGATCGTTCTAAGGATGGAAACCCTTGGAACCAAGAAGATTTGGACGAAAACCCACTCCCTCCATAATTGACGAATTCATACAAAGTTCGCATCAGTCTTTAATGGTGAAAATCTGAATTTGTATGCAAGGAGTTCGAAAATTTTGTTCAAGGAAATCTCTATTTAAGTCAAGAAGAGATCACAAGTTATAGGCTTCAGGCGGCATCCTCAATGACAAATCTAGAAGAGAAGCACATGTCTGAGAGTTCACACGTCCGGCTTTGAGGCCCCTCTAAATTCATTTTCAGCAATCCATGATAAGGCGATAGGTCTAGACATTGACTGGGAAAACTAAAACGGCTTGGAGTAATTCATAAGCTCGTGGACGGATCTGCCATAATGGAATATTTAGAGTTCTAAACTGGCCGCAAGTTTCAGGAAGGTAGACGTTGGGTCTGTTAATTTGGATCAGATTTATGTCTTTTAAAATTTTCTTATATGAATCCAATATATATGTATATAATCTCAATAAATATACAATATGTATTTAAACACTATATATATATAACTGATATAACAATATATATATATATTTAATTTACAATTTCTGCCATATAAAAATGAGACTTGTATTTCCTTGTATATATATATTTGTCTCAAACAACCAATGACTATATATATAATTTGTGAAACATGCCATTATAGAGATATGTCTCCTTGAGGAGACATGACTCTATAATGTCATGTCCATTCATTTATACTTACTACCCAATAACACTAATCGGTGTAAACAGTTCACCGTTTGTTTAGCAAATCTGATAACAAATTGCGGATGACATTATACAACAGTTCAAACAACATTCCATGTAGTTGGCCGATACTATAAGGCACCCCACAAAACAGCTCGATAACAATGCATTAAGTTCTGATTCAAATCGATGCATATTGTAATATAACACCCTGTCATACGATCGGTCTCTCAACCACCCGATCGGTATTCTAGTGTGGTCGATACTAATTAGTTTGTATAGCCGATACAAGTCGGTTTGTAATATTATTTATTTCATCAATATAATATATTATACATTGGATATATATATTGATATATATAATAATATCATTTATTATTATATATATTAATATGTATATATAATGTAGAATAATATTATCTCATAATAACCATATATATATATATATAAGAATATCATTATTATTTATATATATATATATTAATATGCATATGATATAGAATAATATTATCTCATAATAATATTATCAATTCAATGATGTTTATTTAGTTCAATATTAAGATTATTTTATCTGATCGAAGCTATAAACATCAACAGGGTCTACAGCAGCTTGGGCACTGGCTTTTAAGTCCCACGTTCATCCAAAAACTCACAGCATCACTTGGACGTCACTTGGAAAAGTCTTGAGCTTACGTCTCCATTGATTGAGCATCGATTGGGTCTGAATTTTCAAATCGATTGTTTGATATATTCAAGTGCAACAGCAAATTGTCTTTCATTTGACCTTTCAGCTTCATAAGTGTAGATTGAATATATTGGAAAGAGGGTCTGGTGTTTATGTCTGAGAAGTGATTGCGGTATTCGAATCTTTCTATGTCTATTTATTTCTTGTAATTTCTGATTGAGAAATAGTTCTGCTAAATGCAAATAGACTGGTCGCCTCTCAAGTGTTTGATGAAATTGCCATAAGGAATAATCAAGGTCCACTTTGTAGTTGTTATCTAAATGATTGTCTTAATTTCTGTTCATGTATTTGATGAAGAGGAGATGGCATATAAGACTTGGGTGTGAAGTGTTTTATCTCTGCATTTAAATAAGTGTTTAGATTGTTAAATGTTTGACATAATATCTACACAAGAAATTTGTGCTTTGCAATGTGTTCTTGGCTCTAGAACACGGAAATTTCAGAGCAGACCTTGCACACCAGCTATTCGACGAAATGCATAAGAGGCAAAACTGAAAATTTAAGGTTGGAATAGGAAGGGGATCTTATAGTGGTATCAGAGCATTGAACCTGCCATCCTGTTGGGTAAAATCAGTATACAATGAGTTACTCAATTATGGGTATGATGCCTAGTATGGAAAAGATCTTGAAGGATCTTGCTCAAGCACAGCGACAGTCAGCTCAGAATTAGCAGCAAAATAAAAGGGAAGAAGTACTTAGCCTATTTGAGGAATATGATACACTCCCTAAACATCTTACGAGAGATCTACCCTTTGTTGATTACATGGACTTTCATCCAAGGCTGCATTACAAGACTGATTTGCCAAAGCAACAATATTGCAAGATAGTTGATGATCTATTTCAACGAAGAGTGCAAAAAAATTGTACGAAGAATTTTCAGCAATCACTAATCAGCCTACGGGTGATTGGGAAACTGTTGTCCTCAATTTTGTCTTCGCAAAATTAGGGCAACCCTACGGAAAATTTTGTGGTTTAATTTCTCTAAGGCATTTTCTTAGTCATGTGTTCGGTTTTTGGTTTGGTTTTTGCCTTAGGTTTGTGGCTTTCGGAATTCCGCTCATTTTGAGCTCTCTTAGGTGTCATTCGGGTTTGTCTAGCTCAAGTTATAGGCGTTTGAAGTATCCTGCCAATGGGGTTTTTTGGACAGATTGCACGTCTTTGAAAAATCTTTAAAAGGTGGACTTTTCCTTGTTAATTGCACGAAGTTGAAAATTGATTTTATATGTATAGTGGGTTTAAAATCCCATTTCAAAATTTCAAGTCATTTCGAGAAGTTTTGCCTATAGTTTTTAATGGTAGTGGACTTTTTAAACTTGTCTGCATATCATGTCATTTAAAAACATAAGGTTGCATATAAAATTATATATTTCTCTTTCAATTAGTGGGCTTTTTAGTTATATTTGCATATACAATCATGCAGATATTATTAAAAGTTTATTTGTCATTTAATAAGTTACAAAGTGGGCTTTTTGAAAGAAAATATATATGTTATGTGATCTTTAAAACCCATGGCTTAAAAGGTGGCGTCGAATTTCAAAGTGAAAAGCATATGCTTCATGCCATTTTTGAAACATATGTTATCACTTATTAAAACACGTTTTCACTTAAAGTTGGGAGGCGTCATCTTCTAACTCCTTTACATATAGTTTTTACATTAGAGGCATATGTAAAGTCTTCAAGAAAACCCGTAATTCCTCTTTGCAAACCGTGGCTTAGCTTTATGAAGTATGGCATCAAATTTGATATGCATTCCATATTACTTTATAAAGTTGTGAGGCATATGCTAAAGTCTTCGAAAATATGTTGTATGACGCTGAATTTTGGCTACTATGCATATTGCTTTTGAAGTGATATACATGTAAAAAGGCCCGCGGTTTCAATACCAAGGCAGGGCGTCGTTTTTTTATTACTTAGGATATCACTTCATAAAGTGTGAAACATATGCTTAAAAACTTCGAAAACTGCGTTTCCATTTTAAAAGAGTTGATGGCGTCGTCTTTGAATGAGCTGGCATATATTTATTTTCGAATAGCATATGCAAACTAGTGGTTTCATTCCAATACGGAGGGTGTTGTTTTAAAAGGAGAAAGCATATCATTTGAAGTGCTAAACCAATGTATGTTTTCTTCCAAGGCTCACGATTTCTTCTAAGATGCTAGGGCGTCGTTCTTATGTGACTTTCATATGAAAGTCTTTTATGCAATATTAAAACCCATTCTAATCCATTAAAAACCATGTTTCATTGGAGCGATGTTTTTTGTATCATTTTGCATATGTGAAAGCGCATTTTAAGTATGACATGGTTTCTTTTAAAGTCTTATAGCACTATTTTTATACATCGCATATGCTTAGAAGATATAGCTTATGCGCTTTCAGTCTAGAAACGTGTTTTCTCCTCTTGGAGGCTGCAAAACTCAGCGGCGTTTTTTTTGGAGCATTTATATATACATATGCGCCATTGTTTAAAGGTGCAAGCGTTGCTTAAAAAAACGTTATGTATCTTCAAGTTGCTGGAGGATGGTTACACATGTAATCCGTTCCAAAGAATCCGTCATTAGATCCCTACAATTTTTGAAATGATTCCATGGTTTTTGACTCCATAGTAGTCTCTTTGGTAAGCTTCTCTCCATGAAACAAAAACGTTTCCTTCCATGCTTAAAACAAAATGCATTCATTGTGTGCAAAGTGCTGTTTTTCTTCCATTTTGTGTAAAGCATTCGAATACAACTAGGGCGTGTTTTGATTGACATTTTCAAAGTTTGTTGCTGATTTTAAGCAATGTGAGAATGCATGGAGGACATTTTTCATTCTTCTCTCTATGACTCATGCAAATGCATTCATTAAGCATGAGGATTTAATCAAACTCTTGGCCTATATATCTCCAAGTTTGCATTCAAAATCTAAATTCAATTTTTTAGAATTTTTCCAAAATTTCAAGCTTGAGAGAGTTGTTTTTCCTTTGCATTTCACAAGAGGAGGTATGGTTTTCCTTCTTGTTGCACATATGTGCATTTTCATTTCTTTTTAGCTTTGCATGTGCTATGTCTTTCCATTCCCATCATCTTTCTCTCATATTCTTCCAAGTTGCATATGAGGATGTCATTTATCCCCATATGCAATCGGAATTAGAAACCCCATTCTTGATGGTGATATTCCAAAAAAGACTGTGCTGCCCCATATGCAGAATATGGATTGAAAAACCCACCTCTTTCATAATGTTTATACTTACATATCAAAGAAGAAGTCTAGCTATCATCTTCGTATGCAAACAGCCAAAAAAGCCCACCTTTTTGTGTTCTTTTATGAGATGTATGTTCTTCCCCTCAAACGAATGAAGATCCATTTTGCACGAAGCAAAGTACTTCCCGTATGGTTGCAAAGAAAAAGGAGATCTTCCTCAAACATGTGATTAAGTTTCAAAGTCTTGATCACAAATTCCAAGGTTGCAGAAGCATATGAAGGAGGAACAACCATATGATGGAGCCAGACAAGGAGGTAAAAAGTGTTAAATAATGAGCGCATAGAATGCTTTCAAGACTGAGACAGAGAGACATGAAGATACTTCCCAATGATTACCATTATGATGCAGAGCAATGTGCAGGCTCATTTTCCGATTCGAGATGCTTTCACCAAACCAGAACACGTCAATCATCGGGCATCCTGTAGCAGCATAAAGACCGACAAAGAATAATGCAAATAGATGTCGTGTCTTGTCAGACACATAGAATGCTTTCATCATGCATTTTGTAAAAGTGTGGAATCTTTGACAGATTACACGATAATATGTAAAGTAGTCTCGTGTAATCATGTTGCAAGGACATTAGGTCCTGCAGCATTGAATAAGTCAAAGTTATTTAGTCGTTGATAAGCTTTGAATAGGTCAAAGTTAGTTGGTTAGAGATAAGGATTGAATAAATCAAAGTGGTTAAGGGTTTCCCCTTTCCTCTCCACTTTCCTCTCTCCTCTTTTCCTATATAAGGAGGGAGCTCATTATAAATATGAATCTTTTGTTGTGTGCAAGAAAACTATAGGCAATTCTCTTGTATTCTGAGAACTTTGACTTTCATTGTGCAAAGATGAGCATTTGAATAAAGGAACAAGGATTAGCAAACTTTGTGTTGTTTATCTCGAAAATTGACGAGTGTATTCTTATGTTGCATTGGTTGATCCTTTTTCGAATTAATAGTTGTCTTGCGTATATCATTTGAGCGTTTTAATTCGAATTGTCAGAAGACTTTGAGCTTCAGGGAATTAGGGTTACTATAGAAGGTAGTGGCTGCAATATTTCAAGGACTGAAGACTTTGGGCTTCAGTATTGGGAGTTAGATAGATAGAGTACTTATTTGAAGTGAGGACAAGAGACTTTGAGCTCTTGTATCATTTCATCTTTAGATAAATTCACTATTGTCTCAGTTGATTGTTCTTAAGTCAATCTCTGAGCCACCGGTAATATTGTTGCAAGGGGAACTGTATGTGTTACAGTTCAGTTCTACTTGAAGCTACCTGCGGTAAGAAGGGAGCCTCTCCTATTGCTGAGAGGAGAGAGTAATCTCACACACTGCTGCCTAAAAGATACATTTTGCCAAGTTGTAGTCTTAGTGACTTGCAAAATATTTAGCCAACAAAAACAAGTATTAAACCAGTGCTTGAGGGGGAGACTAAAGAATAAGCAGCGACTGAAGAGGAATTAAACTCATTGGGTTTGCATGTTACAGGGTATTTGGAAAAAGAGGAAGAAAAACCAATTACTTGTGACTTGCAGCCTACACATGGTCATGAGAAAGATGATATTGATTGCACAAGTTTCTTGATAGGAAGCTTGGAGGTAGAGCTATCCTACGAGGTTGATCACACCAGTGCATTTGATGGGCATATTGATAGCCCATATGAAAATGTTTTAGAATCAGCCAATGATGACTCCACATTTTATGTGAGTGTTGATGCTTATGCTAGACCGGGTGAAATAGTTCCTACATATGGTGTGGGTCCTTCTTGCGATGGATCTACTTTTGACCATAGTGTTGTTGCCACCTCATCTACACAATTGGGTATGAAAGATGGCATTAATAGCATGGACATGTGTAATGAAGGACAATCAGCTACTTCATGTGAATCTGATTTCTCTCACACACCTGCTAGCTCACATAATCTAGAGAGTCAATTGAAAGTCACTGAGGATAAAATTGTTGCAGCTCTAGCACATTTTGATGACTTATATGGGATGATTGAAAAACACCTTTGGGAGAAACAATTGGAGAAGAGACGAAAGGGACTCTCAAAGGAATTCTCACATTTACAGGTGATCAAGGAATGAAAACAATGAAAACACATTATCTACATCTTTTAGATCGAGATCATCTCCTCGATCTTGCAGAGATTTATTCAGGGGCCTTGACGAAGAAGGAAGAAGTAGACACCCTTCCCTTCGAGCTCTCGAATACAAAGAACACCCTAGAGGCTACATTAGTGGCACTTCATGAGGCTGAAAATCAGGTAGATGAGCTTCGTCAAAAATTGATTTTGTCACACTCTTCTTCAGCTCAATCAAAAATCTCATCTACTATGGCATCATCAACTAAGATGCGACATTCAAATATGATATGTGTTGTAATGTCCCCAATTTTAATAAAGTAAATTAAATTAATTAATTAAGTGGTCCCAAAAATTAAATAATATTATAAAGGACTTCTTTAATTAATTAATTTAGTTATAAAATAAAAGGGGCCAAAATAATAAAATAATAAATAAAGTATGTCAACGTATTTGTAACCCTTCGGGAAACTTCCCGGAGCCCTTTATAAGGTCGTGTTGGCATTGTAGGAAGTCGTCGTGGACTTTTATGTTTCTTGTTTATTTACAATTCCAGTTGGAATTGAGTTTGTGTTTGTAGTTTCGAAGGTGCAAGATCTTCCCTATTCTGTATTTGCAGTTTCGGTGAGAGTAACTCTCACCCTAGTCTACCTATTGTCTGAATCTATTTTTATCTATCCAATTATTAAACTATCATCTCCGGGTGTTGATCTGTGTTGCATTCTGACAATAATAATATTAGCGACATTGAGATATTAGAACAACATCCAGATAGAGGAGTTCGCAGACCAAAGGATGAATAATTGTCACCATACGATAAAACTGTCGTACAGCAGAGCACACATACCGTACGCAGGGACAATTCGTCAAAAACAACAATTTGACCTTACACTCAGCATATTCACCATACAAGAGACAAGATCACCATATGGGTGGGAGGAAGCTATCGCGGTGAAACATATTCACTGTAAAGTAAATTCATCGTATGGGTGGAAATATCCACCGTGGGGGTGACACGCAGTCACCGTACGGACTCTTTGTCTTTGTCAACCACGTGCGGGCGCCTCACCGTGGATTTGGGTTGTACGCAGGGTGTGGTGTCGTTGGGAACATTACAGGTGTGGAGGACCAACATGTATCAGGAGTTGACGAACTTCAAGTGGGAGAGTTGATAAAAGAAGATTCAAATTGCAGTAATGAGACTGTTGCAGGTGAGCATGATGTTGATTGTAAATCAGTTGTGGACGAAGAAACTTCATATCTCATTGGCAATAATGATGGGAAACGCATCAAGTGTTTGAACTCTTGAAAGAGGAGAAGGATTCACAGGGACGTACAACTTGGAGCTATGAGGAAAAACCTTTGACAAGGAATGCATTTGATTTCCAACAGGTTACACCTCTTGGAGCAACTCTTGAGGGTGAGCTCTCAACGGAGGAAGTTGGACAAGCCTTAGCCATTTTAATATAGCAGATAAATCTATTGAATACCTCATCTGGATTGTTCATTTTGATGAGGGACAAAACGGGCCTAAGGAGGGAGTCTTAACATCGAGCCTGCAAACACTTAGATGAGCACTTGGAGTGATAAAATCATATTATCTACAGTTGCTTTTAGGTAGAGATCGTGTCATCACGTTTGCAAGGCAACTATATAGAGCATTTGCAGGGAGAGAGGTACAAGAGGTTACTTCAAGGGCTGTAAAGATTGAACAAGTTAATGATGGAGTATATGATGTTGGGAATAATGAAATAACTGAGGGCGGCAGTGGTTCCGTTATCACTAAGGATGTGCATGATGACAACACAAGGGTAGAGCGGGATGAGTATGATTCATCTGCACTTAGTAGGCAGATTGTACATGATAATGCATTTCACCGTAATTACATTGTGAGATATGCACATTCTTTTGTAAGGCCATTTTACTTGTGGGATGTAGGTGGAACATTCACATGGATAATTATGTTTTAGGGAGCTGGTTTAAGGAGTTGGAGGGATTTGTTTCTTCCATTCCCTGATAGAGGTTGGCATAATGATGAGCTCCCATCATCATTTGACATTAGAGGAACCTGTGGCTTCATTTGGAGTGAGGTTCTTAGTTGGATAGAGGATGTTTTCATTTTTGATAGCCACCCATGGCAGGTTGACCTAATTGAGTTTGCACGTGGGATGATTGAGGATCCTGGAATCCACATGATTGGTGCATTGTTTCTTATGGACCATGATATGTTGCTTCACAACTCCCAGCATGTTGATGTTTACATCAGAGTAGCGCAGCAATTTGGCAAAGCAGTGTTCCAGAGGTTGATATGGGATCCAGTCATTTGGTTTCAGTGTGCAGGTGTGAATTGCTTGAGAGCAAACAATCTCCGAGAAGGGAGGACTATAATGTCCCCAAATTTTGGTGCTTATTTCAATATTATTCAGCTGAGTGTCCTATTTTATTTGTGGTGTGCCTTCCGGAGATCATTCAAGATACTTTGATTCATACTTACTACTTTTAGTAAGTCACTCAGATGTTTTGCTCATACTAACTATTATAGTAATTCTTCAAGGTGATCAGTTGGCATCAGATCTATATTTGGAAAGTGGATGGATTATTCCCATGAGTTCATATTGGAAATTATCAGGGGTTTAATGATTTAAGTTAAATTATTAAAGTTAAAACAAATTTAACTTTAATAATATTAATTACATTAAATGACTTTATGATATGACGACATAAAGGGGGTTAACGTGTATTTAAGTCGTTTTCATGAAGTGACTTTATAAAATAACAATAAAAGTAACTTTTATCCCACATTGCTTCCGAATGTGTTTCAACTGCCTAAAAAGGCTTTATAATCGGAGTGTACTCTCATTTTGGGCATGTTATGAGATTATTTCATTGAATTTATTTCTCTTTTTGCTGAGATACAATGACTGGATTGTTCTAAGGATGTAAATCCTTGGAACCAAGAAGGTTTGGACGAAAACCCACTCCTTCCATGATTGGTGAATTCATACAAAGTTCGCATCAGTCATTAATGGTTAAGTTCTGAATTTGTATGCAAGCAGTTCAAAGTTTTTGTTCAAGGAAATCTCCATTCAAGTCAAGAAGAGATCGCAGGTTATAGACATCAGGCGGCATTGTCAATGACAAATCTAGAAGTGAAGCACATGTCTGAGAATTCACACGTCCAGCTTTGAGGCCCCTTTGAGATCATTTTCAACAGTCAATGATAAGACAATAGCTCTGGACATTGACTGGGAAAACTAAAACGGCCTGGAGTAATTCATAAGCTAGTGGACGAATCTGTCATAATGGAATGTTTAGAGTTCTAAACCGGTCGCAAGTTTCAGAAAGGTAGACGTTGGTTCTACAGCAACTTGGGCACTAGCTTTTAAGTCCCACATTCATCCAAAAACTCACAGAAGCACTTGGACATCACCTGGAAAAGTCTTGAGCTTACGTCTCCATTGATTGAGCATAGATTGGGTCTGTATTTTCAAATCGATTGTTTGATATATTCAGGTACAACAGCAACTTGTCTTTCATTTCACCTTTCAGCTTCATAAGTGTAGATTGAATATATATTGGAAAGAGGGTCTGGTGTTTGTGTCTGACAAGTGATTGTGGTATTCAAACCTTTCTATGTCTATTTATTTCTTGTAATTTCTGATTGAGAAATAGTTCTGTTAAATGCAAATAGACTGGTCGCCTCTCAAGTGTTTGATGAAATTGCCATAAGGAATAATCAAGGTCCAATTTGTTGTTGTTGTCTAAATGTTTGTCTTAATGTATGTTCGTATATTTGGTGAAAAAGAGATGGCATCTCAGACTTGGGTGTGAAGTGTTTTATCTCTGCATTAAAATAAGCATTTAGATTTTTAAAAGTTTGCAAATGTTTGACATAATATATACACAAGAAATTTGTGCTTTGTAATGTGTCTCCTTGGCTCAAGAACACAGAAATTTCAGAACAAACCTTGTACACCAACTGTTTGACGAAATGCATGAGACAAAACTGAAAATTTAAGGTCAGAATAGGAAGAGGATCTTACATGATTTATAGTATATTTGTTAGTTTATTTGCTTACTTATTTATTTTTATATTTTAATTATTATTATTTATTATTAATTCTTATTTCAGACAGGGGACATCACAGTCCGTACTTTTCCAAAATTGCTTGTGCGCAAGCAATGCCAATTTTTTTACAATTCTTTCATTGTGAGTAGTTTCTGTCCCGCAACTCTGTTATTAACTAATGCATTGAGAGTTTCCAAGGTTTTTAATTATAAGGCCAATTTTCTCTCATTTCAAGAATCAAGGCCATCTTTGTAATGACATCAAACTGTTTTGGGTGAACCAAAGTTTGCCAATAAATTCATATCTTTTTGGGGTCACTCTAATTATTCTGTTAACCAAAAATAGAACTACACATAGAACATATACTAGACAATACATGGCTATATAAGGGCACAAAGCATACACGAAGTACACACATGAATATACAAAGCATATCTCATTGCAATATTTTAATTTATTTTGACATTTTTACGTTGTAATTGCTAGAGTTGTTCCTCCATAAAGCTCCATCAGTTTATTTCCCCTTCATTTTTTTTCTCTTTCGAGTATTGCTTCTATTTTGTGAGCTCACTCTCTCCTTCCACATCCATGCTCGGATTCCCATTTATGTTTACATCTATAGCACCACTTTTCAGATTCTCCTTTATGGAAAATGTGCCCTTGTTCCCAAGGTTCTTGGCATTTGAAGCATAAACTCTTTTTCTTAAGCTCATCTATGGGCAAGAAGTCCTTCTGGTATCTATCTTTCTTGTGGAAGGTTTTCATATGTTCGTTTGCAGCTTTGATAATTATTAATTATGGATGATGTGTCTAGTCTCAAAGTTGTTTCAATGGCATCAGCTTGGGTAACTGGTTTAAGGACGCTTACAAATCCCCGAAGTGAGTCTTTTAATCCTTCAACAAATTGGTAGGTCAACCTATCATCGTCAACCTTTGGAGCTGTGATTGCAATTCTTTGGAATTCTATTATGTAATTATCCAATGTTCCTTGCTGTTTTAATTGTGTTAGTTCTTAAAATAAAATTGGGGGTGCTTTCCGTCAAATCTTTTGATTAGTTTTTGTGAGAATTTCTCATAGGAAATTACATTTTGGTTTCCTTGGGTATGGATTCTATGGTGCCACCATTCATGGGCCAATCCCTCTAAATGTAAGATAGCAAATTGCACAGTGTTGTGAGGTTTTCACGCCATCGCCCCATCGCAAATGGGGAACCCCCTCTTTTGCAAGCAGTAGGAGTAGTGGTCTTAGGTAGTCTTTGTTAGCGATAGTTTTCAAGCCCCTTGGTCCGACAAGTGAAGTTCGAGAGTTGTTTTGGGCAATTTTGGCATGCTGGGAAGTCAAGTCCGTCTGGAGTATGGGCGAGAGTTCTGCTAAATCTTTCTGGAATATGGGATCAAAACCAAAGGATTTGTGATAAAACAAGTTTAAACCCTTTGAGAATCCTTGTTCCAGCTTCAATTTGATCTTAGAAAAGTCGAAATAGATTGTGGGAGGTAGCTTTGCTGAAGGCATGCTAAACCCTGAAATTTGGCTAAGTCCTGAAATATTTTAAAAACCCCCAAAATCTAGAATTTGCACCTTGACTCCTATGAAGCTGAAACCTATCTCAAACATCCTGGAAGGTATTTATACAAATATAACTTAAAGTATAAGAAATTAAATTAAATAATTTCTTATACTTAAATGTTATATTTGTATAAATTCTCTGCCCCTGAACTGAAAAATGGCTAAGTACAAAAATGTAAAACCTACTCTATCCCATGCCTGGGCGGATTCCGGCCTCCTATAGGACAGGGTTTGTCCTATGGCCTTCAATTTTCCGCCCCTCCTTGCTGACTTCATTTCGGTTCCTTTGGTGGAATGGTAGTGTTTGGCAAAAGTTTTAGAGGAATCTGACCTGTGGAGTGCAAGTTTTAGTGACTTGAAGTTGGGCGGAATTGTCCCATCTAGTTAGTTGTCCTATACCCCACAAAATTCCGCTCCCTCTTTAGCGTGGTAGATATTTTCCTTGGGATGTGGGAAATGTTTTTTTTTGAAGAACTTGAAGTCATTTTCGTGAAGGGGGTGTTGTTTCGGTAGCATTGTCTTATCCCTCTTGGGCGGAATTGTCCCATGGATAGGACAATTCCGCCAAGGAGCTGGTCTCCTCTTTCCCCCTTCTCCAAGCTTTTTTCCTTCTAAGTCGTTTGTAATAGAGATTTTTGCCAAGGACGTTGTGGGATGCTTGAGCAAGTGTTGATCTTTTGGCATTTACAAGTTGGAATCATTAAAAAATTGCATGTGTCCCATGACTAGGCAGATTTCGCCCAGTCATAGGACTGATTTTCCTATGTCCTTGGAATTTCCACTCCCTAGTGGAGCTTTGGAGGGATGTTTTGGGGGCGTGGGCAAGTAGTTGAAGTGTTTGGGGAAGTAGATTTCGGTCCAAGGAGGGAAGTTTTTCTTCTCCTCCTTGGGCAGAATTGTCCCATGGATGGGACAATTCGGCCCTCATCCCCATTTCTCTTCCATGCAAGTCGGGCCCCAAGCAAAATCAAAATTGAAACCAATGAAGTCGTCCCTAGGCAAGCAACAAGTAATTAGTTGTAAAGTCAGCCTTCTTTGGGAATGGGAAGCAAAACATATATAAGAAGGAAGTCTTGATTCATTTTTCTTACACCAAACACCTACAATTTTCTTCCAGACTGAATGCATATCAGTATTATATCAGAATCAGATTGGGAAGCAAGTCATGCTTGGTGGGGGGTTTCTTTTAGTCCATTCTCTTAGTATTCCAAGTAGGAAGGAAGAGGGCATGTGGTATGTTAAACAATTGATGATCTTTAGGAGTTGGAACTTGGGTTTCATGCTTATTTTGCAAGTTGTCACATGACTGGGCGGATTCCGCCCAGTCATAGGACAAGGGTTTGTCCTATAGACCCCAGATTTTCGCTCCCCCATAAGGCTTTGAGATGGAGTACTTTGGCCATGGCAAGGATATCTTGGCATTGCTTGGTGGATTTCAGTCCTTGGGGAAGGAGCTCTCCATGTTTCCCTTGGGCGGAATTGTCCCATGGATAGGACAATTCTGCCATGCTCTTAACATTGATTCCAATACAAGTCGGCCCTGTCATGGTGCATTTTCCTAAGCAAACAGCAACAAACAACAAGAAATTAAATGCAAGGAAAGTTGGCCTTAGGAGGGAGGTTATTTCATGTTTTATTTTGGAAATTGATAGTGCAAAGTCAGCCTCCTAGGTGGGATAAGTGCGAAATATATATAAAGGAGGGAGATTTGATTCATTATACCATAGTTGCAAGACCTGCTGAGTACTCACCGAGTGGCGAGTACTCGCCAAGTATTTGACCTCCGCGAGTTTTTCAGCAAAAAACTCGCAACTCGGCAATCGCCGAGTTTTAGTCAAAAACTTGCCTGCGTTTTTCTGGGCGCTGCTAAAGGCAGAAAAACGTCTTTTTCATTCTTATTTTCACATTTGCAGCAGTTGGGTTTGAGTTTCTAGTTTTGCAGTTCAGGGGCGGGAGGATGTATAAGTCTGATTTATTTAATTTCTTATTTTAAGTCATATTTGTATAAATACTTTCCAGGATGTTTGAGATAGGTTCCAGCTTCATAAGAGTTCAGGTGCAGATTCTAGATTTTGGGGGTTTTCGAAAAATTCCGGACTCAGCCAAATTTCAAGATTCAACAAGCTTCAATAGGGTTACCTCCCACAATCCATCATGGCTTTCTAAGGTCAAATGAAGCTGGAAAAAGGATTCTCAAAGGGTTTTAACTCGTTTTATCACAAATCACTTGGTTTCAACCACATCTCTATGACAAACTTAGCTTAGCTCTCGCCCAAATCCCAGACAGACATGACTTACCAATAGGCCAAAATCACTCAAACCTCATTTGCCGGACCTAGGGACTTGAAAACAACCACCAACAAAGACTACCTAGCGCTAGCTATGAAGACTTTGACATTTGCCATTGATCAATGATCAAGCATCATAGATTCATACTGTGAGTATGAAATACCAGGATGGAGAGCGAGTCACACACATCATCAGAGATACCGAGCGAGGAGGCACACTCACGCCCAGTGTAGGGTTCTACTACTAGGACTAGACCCTCTAGTTCCTCTCTCGTATGCGTTTATATATATCTAAACTCAACTTGTTTCTTTTGTGTTCTAATTAATTAACTCATTGGATGCATCTTCTCATTGAATTT
>MU223996.1:590820-614365 GCA_018584345.1 Thuja plicata | reverse complement strand
AATATATAGAATATATATTTATTATAAATCGATATATATAAATAATAATAATAAATATAGAGATATTTATTATTTATTGTTTATTAAAAGATCGATTTAATATATATTTGAATGGAATAAATAAAGTGTATTTAAAGGGCCCAAGTCGGCCTCTTGGTGAATTTAAAAAAAACAAGGCTTATTTTTAATGGCCCAAGTCGGCCTCATAAAGAGCCCTCCCCATTCACATATATATGAGGATCGAATCTTGAGGAGAAACATATCAAAGACATAACATATTGTCTTCTCTCCAAGAATCGATCTCCCTTATGTAATTTGGAGCAGCAATTTCGAGCATACAAAGAAGTGAATTTCTACATGGTTGATATTGTCCGAATTGTCCATGTGCTGGATAATTACAGCGATCCATCCTTTATGCTAATTAGCATTGTGCTGAAGCGAAATACTTCTAGGTGCTGATGCAAATTCATCCATGTTTATCATGCTTGGAGGTGACCATTGAAAGGCAATATATATCTGCAATAATTCCAGCATAAGGACTCAATATATACCAGATATATATATAGCGATATATTTGGCACAAATTATTAGAGCGACTGGATTAGCGTCAACAAGATCAGAGTTAGATAATTAATATAAGCTCAGATCTAGAAAAAGCAATGATACAGCAATATACAGAGATGAGCAGTGTGGTTGAAGTGCTGTTAAAGTTGCAGATGTTGAGAAAAGAATTGAAGAAGCCAGATTTGAAGATCTCAGTCCAGAATTCATTCCAGGTACAATTCTTTTCATTTATGTGTTTGGTTTGTTTCCTGTGCTTAGTATTTGATAGATCTCTATAGATTAAACATTCCTTATGATAATCTGAAAATATTAAAATATAGTAACCACGTGAGTCAAGGAAGGTGACGCTAGAGTTTGTAGAGGCGCGATTTAGGGGTTTATGTGCTACATTGGTCATTCTACATTGGCGCCAAGGTTCAATTTGCTATCAGATGTTCCTGTGATCCATTTAGAAGTTAGAATCAATAAATTCAAACTGCGATATTATTCCAGGTTTTTAATTTGCAATAAAAAATATTCCTCAAGGCATTAGTTGTTCATTGTATATAATTCAATTTCCTGAATTGAAATAAGGGTAGTTATTTTGTGCATTGTTTGCAAAGATAGTTTGAATTTCATGCATTGCATTATTTATATTTTCAAAATACAAAAAAAAAGCATAAAACTCAGAAAACACAAAAAATTGCAAAATTGCAAAACCCGTCATTTAGCAGTGCCAATAGAACAGGGAAGAACCAAAAGGGTTATTACAGTAGTGAAGTGCAAAAATGTTCCATCTTTTGAGAGCAAAGCAAGAATAAACATAGAACCGGTCCATTATTGATGCAAGCATATGCTTATGAGAAAGTTTGGAGTGCTGCAATTTAGTAAAGTTGATATCATTTCAATGAGCAGATTGTTGGAGCCGGGCTAAATGCACATCATCCATAGAGTAACTAATTTTCAAAAAGCAGAAGAGGTAGGTGCATCTTAAAGAAAGATATTGGTGTCTCTTGCTAGGTCGGTGCCATTTGTGGGGATTGGTGTCTGCAATAGGTTGGTGCCTCCAAAATTTGTGAGGATTGGTGCCTCCAACACATTGGTACCTGCAAATGTTGTAAGATCTTTTTTATCATTTTGCGAGGCTGGATTTGGACTGTAGATCAAAGCAGTTCTTTGTGGTTTTTCTCCTAAAAGGGTTTCCACATAAATATGTGTTCCCTTGTGTGGATGTTATTGCTTATGTTACTATTAGTGTTGTTACGGTTGATAAGTTTAAAATAAATAAAAATTACCTTATACTTATTCACACCCACCTCCCAGTATAAGTGTGTGTTCTTCAAGCGGATGATCTAACTTTCGCTTCAACATTGATTAAGTCATCCTAATTGTTAAAATTGAGGAAACCTTCTAATAGCATTTGCACAAACTATTCAAAGCCAATATTGACTTAATCTAAATCATTATTTGCAAATGTACATGAAATAAAAGGGCTGAAGGTAAGAATATTTAGTTCAGCAACTTATAACTTTTAAATATTCTCCTTAATCATTCTTGAGGTGGGAGTTTGGATCTCAAAAAATATATGGAAGCTATCCATTTCAACACATGATACTCCTCAAGACCAAAAATTACCCTTAATCTCACCAACTCATTTACCCCAAGACATAACGAGGCTATAAGTTATTCATAACACTGCCCCATGAAAAAAGATGTAATGAAGCATCTTGCAGAGTAGAAGAATAAAATAGTAAACATGCTACAGATACTTAATAATAATATGCCATTTTGAGAGGGAAACCTCCCAATTCCATTGTTAGAGGGATATCTCCAATAGTCTTCAATAGTGAACAATACTCAAGTGATGATAATAACTAGCTAGTAGCTACTATATCTACCCAATTATGCCTTGGCTACAACCTAGGCCGGCTTAGATACTTAAATATAACATCGAGGACAATCTAATTAATTGTATATGATTATAATAATGCTTATATAACTAAAGAGTTAAGGTAGCCAGGAGTTGACTAATCATAACCCAACACACACACACACACACTATATATATATATATATTTTATTTTATTTTTATTTTTGTTTTTTTTTGTTTTTTTTTGTTTTTTTTGATCGGTAAAGGCCTAGGCCAAATAATTTCATTACTCAGAATAAAAGGTTACATCTCCATTCGGTGCGGGCACTGGTAGGAAAGAAAACCTCCAGTCTTGCCTGGGACAGTACCCAATACACACTATAAGCTTACATGTAATGTCCCCTTATGTTACTACTTAGGAAATAGGGACATTTAACTCGCAACATTCAATTGCAAGGGACTTATTTCCAAAAAGACTCTAATAACACTTAGAATGATTATAATTGATGCTACTTAATTGCAAGAATGATATATTATGATATTGCTTATAATATGATGTTATATGATAGATAAGATAAAATTTCACTGCTATTTCTGGTATATTGATTAACTTATGCAGGATGATCCTTGATCTATATATCTAATCTGCACTTTTGCTATACAATATGAATTGTGCAATCAATTTTGTTGATAGCGATCTCTGATATGACACTGAGGAATATACTTCAATCAGCTTCAATTGCTTATAGAAATGGCAGGACTTGCTGTTCCTGATTTATCTTTATGGGTATGCAAAATATATTCAATATTGCTTACAGCGATGTATTGCTATTTGTGATCTGTCTTTACAAGTGCAAGTATGTTCAATATCGCATAGAGCAATGTTATTGCTGTTTCTAATCTGTACCTTAAATATATGCAATTGTCTTCAATATCGCTTGTAGCAATAATATTGCTATGTCTGATCTGAACTTTAGAAATATGCAATGTGTTAAGTTTTAGGATAGCTGCAAATGTAATAGCACTCTATGTTGTATGTGCTTTCCAAATGCAACAATCTCTCGTTCATTTATATTGGGAACGAGGCTAGGAGAGACATGTCCCTTATGAAGGGACGTGTCTATTCATTATTATTTATTAGAAAGGACATTGCCTCTTCACATTAATTATAATTTAATCAAACTTATAATGTTTCATCAATCAATTATTAATTAAGAATAATATAATAACTTAATATTGAATATTAAATTTCATATGATTAATAATAATATAACATATATATTATATTATTATTAATCAACATATATTATATGTATTCTAATGATCATACGACTGAAGCTACAAACATTAACACAATGGTGTTGCTCTAACTGATTTCTTTCCTTAATTGTATGCAACCTGATTTGCCAAAGGCCAATTCTCACTTGAGGGATCCATAAGGATGTAAATGTAATAAGTAAACAATGATGATTGAGAATGGGATCAATTCCCATTATATATCTTGCAAGACTGAAGGGTTGCATCCTTTGAATGTTAAGAGATGTATCTCTTTCTAGTCGTATCCCTTCATAACATAAGCAAATCAGTTTGTTATATAAATCGCATCTTTTCATGACTTTATACAAATTGGTTTATTATGTAAATCGCCTTTCATAATTAATTGTGTAATCACTTGCTTCCATGATTAATTGTTATTTGTTATCTCTTGTCAAATCAATATTCATTAGTCTCTTCACTTGTTAACTTAATCATCCTTGATCAATCCTTAATTGATCCTTCTTATGCAGCAATAATGCATTTTCTCCTTGTTTCATATGATTGATCCAAAGCAATATTAAGTGGTGCTTATGATATACATCAATATGCTTGTTGTTGATCAATTTGCTTAGCAAGTCAATGGTCAACAATGCTTGATTATTCTCTTTCTGTTATCTTCTCTTCATAGCGATAATAACTGATGGATGCTTATGATGTCTTCCTTGTTTGATAGTGATATCGATGAGGACTTGTCTTCATATATGATCAATGCTATGATATGACATTCATATCTTCATCATACTTAATGTTATTATGATGATTGTTTGAGCATGTTGCTTGCAATCTTCGTCATCTCATCATTGTATGATAGATGTTGCAATGATGATATTGATATGAATAGCCTTCATGTGTGATAGATGTATTCTAATGTGGCATCCATATCCTACTTCTTTCCTGTTATTTAATGATAGTTTTAGTGTTCTACCAATGGAGATGATTTGATATCTGGCACCCTTGATCATGACCCATCTCAATATTGTGTTCTTTGATGTGCTCCTTGATGCTAGATAGGAAAATCGTCCTATTTTCCCTGATAAGATCTTGTTGCTATTGACTTTATTGAAAAAATAAGCAAACTATCTATTGATGTGAGTTTTATACCCTTACAACAAACATGATAGAACACTCAATGTTTTTGGATGAAACACCGACTATTGAATCCTCTCTTGAATAAAGACACCCTTTATGCTAAAGATTGCAATGAAAGATCATAAAGGTGGCTCCAAGGTTCATTCTTAATGATGGATACTTACTCAGTGAAAATAATGTGATTCGCTGGTTATCACAAAGGGGACTTACACTAGTTCACTGGGACTTTGTCAACTTGACTTCAAATGATATAGCTTTACAATGTGCAATGAAAATATACCAACTTTCATCTTATGAAACGCAATACAATGAATGTAAACTTACGAATCTAAGCTACCTCTACTTAAGGATGCAAGAAAGAGTGAATATCCTTGGACTCTACTAGATGCAGTCTTGTCATCAACTCCACTCACCTAGTGCAATGTTCTAAGGTGCGTTCAAATGATGTTCAAATCAATACCATTTCCTTAATCCCATCTATGGATGCAAATCAAAGAGTAAGGATTGAAGTTAAGTTCATGATAATGTCATTTGAACACACAGGCAAGACTTACAATCAATAAGAAACTAGTGGTTTGGTCTATGATCGAGCCAAGCAAGGATGCATTTGCAATTACTCTTATCCCACTGAATTACTCAAAGCAATTTTGAACTAAATACTTGAAATCAAATCTATTCTAAGTGAGAAATGTAGATCACCATGCAATACTCCAAATAAGATCACAATTATTCACCATGCACAACACAACAATGAATAGTAGAACAAATTTGGCAGTACATTAGCAACAATCTCTAACAATCTCCTTTACAAAGGAGAGGAGTGGGGGTTTATATAGGAGCCCCAATTACAATGAATGGCCAAGATTAAAACAGAATCAATAGCCTAGATTAATCCATAGAAAACCCTAATTAGGGCAACTACAAATAGTCAATGAGAATGAAGCACCACAAAATGAACCAATGAGAAAATTCAATGGCTTGAGAACCAATAAGAAGGGAAGCCTGCCTAGCTATCATACAACTCATCATCCAAGATATGCACTTCTTTTTTCCTTCTCCCTTCTAACAAATTCAATGAACTTAACCAAAATCGCAAAGTTGTTATTCAATGACAATACTAGGAAAGTTGTTATGTTGTATTTCAATGACTTCCAACTTCTCCATGCAAGTATCCAAAGTGTTATCCCAATCTAAAGTATACCTTTGCAGATCATTTATAGAAATCATAAGTGAGAAACCCATTCAATTGACTCTTCTCAAGAGGGTCCATGTCCTCGAAGTAGACTGATTCCATCTTTTCTTTGAACTCATCTAAATCTAACTCACTAGAAGCATCTATGTCAAGACCAAGAAATTTCTTGATTGAAACAAGGATCTTCGAGTGTATTTCCAAGATAGGACATTCAACATTCAGACAATCTGATACTACATGCTCATAAGTAGTCCTCTTCATGGACAATGAAAGATACCAATGACCAAAGTCATATGCACTTCCCTTGTCAATTTCTCCTCCTCGAGTTAGGACCGATGCAGGGACACTCTTCAATGCCTTGAGACAAGGAATCATCTTGTCTTCAATGGGCTGAAATTCCTTCCAAGTCTCCTCTAATCCTTGCACTTTATTCATCAATATTGTGGTCCTCTCATATGCTTGAACTATCCTAGTAAGGAAAGTCTTTGTTTGCTTCTTGATATCACTCTGAGAAGTGGGGACATGGAATAAGTGCAGCACTCTCATGTCATGTCATCAAGGGTAGTGAACATGTCATCAGCCTGATCCGTGTCACTAACTCTGGTAGGCTCGGGATGCTGAAACTCAGTACCACTATCTGTCAACAAGACAGGCGCATCCATATGTCCCTAAAAAGAATCTCCACCCTCAGGTGTGCAAATAGGACTAGTAGCTGATCCACTAAGCACAGGAACATTTCCACCATAATCCGCAACTGCTGAAAACTAAACATGGAGATCTCAAGATGTCTCACCTATAAAAAACTCACATCTCTCTTCATATCTTTTTTGCTAAGTTGCCGGTTCGGATTCGGGTTCGGATGCGGGTTCGAAATCATTCAAATGTTTTTGGGGGTGGGTTCGAATTCGTTTTGGGTTCGTCCTTACAAACACACACACACATATGTGTGTGTGTGTGCAGCAAATAAGTTCTTACACCACTATGCTAATAGTAAAGCAACATAGCAAAATACACCACCATATATATAAATGTTTTAGTCCAAATGACATATGTTTTACCTTTTTGGCCTTTTAGTGGTCTATCTTAGGGTTTGGAGGGTTGGATTGACTAAAATAGACCAAAAAAAATTTTAAAAAGTCATAAAAACTATTTTTTTGGCCAAATTCGGCCTGGGTCCTACTGCAGATTTGCAAATTCACCATAAAAGCAGCAAAATTTGTGTCGGGTTTGTCTGACAGAATTTGGGGAGACTTTTGAAAGAATATGACAGGGACCAGACTTTTCAAGAACCAGACCAGACTTTGGGGTTGTCAGGGAAGAATTTGGTAACTTAGTTTTTTTGTGAAGAGGACCTATTGAACAAAGAAACCAAATAATTCGTTGCTTTATCGATAGTTGCGAGATCTGAAAGTCTTGCATTAAGTCTTTTCGGAGTTTGCCTCAGTTTCTCCATGTTTTTCATCATGGCATCCGTTTGTTGTCTAAGAAGAGACATATTGTCTAACTAGTTTCCTTGTTTTCTTGATTTCCAGTATCTGTCCATGACTGTAATAATAAAAAAGAAGAGTGTTGATCACTCAAGTCAAACAATTAGGCTCAATAAATTCCACCCCAACAGGATGGCAGGAAAGCACTCTGATACCATTGTAAAGAGCTTGCCTCGATCTCTGAATTTGCTTGCAAAAGTTTTATTTGTTTTGGAATTGTAATATGATATGAATTTTTTACATAGCTTGCCAGGTAAGAACAATAATATCACAAAAACTCCTTAGCAACTCAATTCCATTTAAAAACAAATAACCATTCATGGATCAAATTTCAAGGCATTATTTGATTATGTTGATGATTTGTAGCATCAGTCAGAATAATCACAAGCACAAGTACTCTCCTTATGACAAAGATTATTATTGGCAAATTTCATAATAATAATATGTATGCATATATATTTTAATGGCTTCATTATTATATATATAATTACATATTTATTATGAGAAATTATTATATTAAATTTTGTTATTAATAATAAATTATGTAACATTGATTAATTAACATTTCAAATGTTAAATCGACTATTAAGTCGATGGAGGTCGACGGTTATAAAGGAGGACCGTTTGTTAAGTGGAGTCATGTCCCTTCGTGGGCATGACCCCACTTTAAGATATAAAGAATGTGCAATCAGGGTGATCGAAAATCACATAAATTAATAAGTGAAAAGACATCCGACCATTGCAACATAGTAATAATTAATTAATATATTATTGATTGATATATTAATACTCAATATTATTTCACTTAAATATATATATCTTGTTCAAAAATTTATATATATATATATATATAGATGACAATGAATTCACTGAAATTAATTGTAATATAGATTTATCAACAATACGTTAATAATTAGAGTTGATAAGATAAAATTTTAAACTTATCCTATCACATATAAATTTGCTCAAATTTAACATGGTATCAGAGCAGGTATAACAAAAGATCAGATCAGATTTCCAATAAAGCAATCTATGTACCATATTTTTGGAAAATATTATATTTGACAAAAATGGTGAATGGAGTTAGACTTGAAGACAGACTTGAGGGTGCCTCAAATTTTGTAGCATGGAAATTTTCGGATGATGCTTACATTAAAAGAACATGAGTTAGACACTATGGTAGAAAATGCAGACCCTGAACCTAGTGGGAAAGATGAAAAGATTCAATGGGAAAAGAACAACACCAAAGCAATGAAATTATTGGTAGACGGGGTGAAAGATCACATAGTACCTATTATCATCAAATTAGACTCAGCATATGCTATGTTCAAATCCCTAGGATACATGTTCAAGATCAACAACACTAGTAGGGTTCTTGCTCTTAAAAATCAACTTCGCCACATAAAGATGAATCAAGGAGACTATCACATCATACTTTATGAGGATAACATATTTGAGAAATCAACTCTCCACAATTGGTCATACATTTAATAGAAAGGAACTAACAATGATAGTAGTAAATGGAATACCTGTCTCGTGGGAACCATTTATTTAAGGAGTAAGTGCTCGCTCCAAACTCCCTAAATTTGACCAATTGAAAACAGACTACATTCAAGAAGAGTATAGATTAATGACTAGAGGGATCAGTATGAATTCCACAAAAGAAGACATTCAGATTCTAACCACTCATTCTAACAAAAGGGGGAAGAAAACTAACTTCAAAAGGAAAAAAGACAAAGACATAAGTGGGAAACTGTAATGTCCCCGATTTTGGCATGCTTCTGCAGTTGATTGAGTTAGCTCATCATCGCAACCCTCGTGAGTTGATGCCTGATTTTGAGGGTCCTAGTTGGAAGAATTGCTATTTTTAGTAAGTCTGGACTTACTATTTTTAGTAAGTCAGTTTGGTCAGTTTCCATTTCTGTCAGGGCAGTATCAGCACTGATCAGTTTCCAGACGATGTTCAGTTTGTGCAGTTCTTTGGCTGGGGACTTACTATTTATAGTAAGTCTATTTTTGGCAGTTGTTATTTTTGGCAGTGCAGTTACAGGCCATGAGATCAGTCGCTTCAGCAAGAGATGCAGGAATCATCATCAAAATCATATTTGATAATTAATGGTGTTAATTAATAACGACATGTTATTAATTAATAAAAGGTTATATTATTATAATAATAATACTTTATTATTATAATGATTTAAGAAGTTGATATTATAATGAATGGTTAACTGATGATAGTTTTTGGAAACTATTGCATCCGAGGTATTATAAATACAAGCTCATTTGTGAAGCTAAGCATCGAATATTGATTATTAAAATTGGTCTTGGGAATTGTTCCTAGTAATTCTGCAATTTGTGCCCTTGCTGAAGTATAAGGGTCAAATTAGTTTCTCGAAGACTGATTCTTCTTGAGCTAATCAACAATTGATTGCTGAGGTATAATCAATTGTGTTTCCTTCTTATTGTCCGCCTGTTGCTGAAGGAAAGAAGTATTTCTGAATTTGTTTATGCACACTGAGGGTACGAAATCATTCTGAAGATTTGTAGAGTTGTGTTAATCGAATTATAAATTCGATTGGCAAAGGTTAGCACTGAATGTTGGGATTGAAGGCAAATTAAACTGAGGTCTGCATATGAGACCGTGTTTGCGGCAGCAGCAAAGCAATCTACAGTCTGCGGCGTAAGGTGTATTCGATCCATGCTTGCAAGTCATGCGGGTACAGTTGAGTCGCAATTTAGCAGCAAGCCACAACTTCACAAAACGGCCGCATTGTTCAGTTGGGCGGCGTCTCTACGCCAGGCCTCATCCTCCCTAGCCATCCACCTGTCTCTGTTTTGGAGAGGAGGCATATAGCCTTAACCGCGGGTTAAGGAACTTCTGGCTTTGGGCCGCGATCAGCATTGACGCGGATACTGCTGTTGGCGCGAGCATTTGCTGGGCCCGTGCTTGTCTACAGCGGCCAGCAACCATCAACGGCCAGCATAGCAAAGCGGGATTAACTACAACAGCTAGCAACCAGCGAGTCTGGAATTTACACAGGTTCCTTTATAGTTTTTCTATCAGTAAATAAAGGATTCATTGCTAGGCAATTGTAATGTTTCAAGTAAATTAACAAGCAACGAATTATGAGAATTCAAACATTGTTATCCAATTCTTATAAAGCTTTCAATATATGCATTGTGTCATTTCGAAAATTACAAATAAAATTGATAGAAATACTTGCCCAGCAATTTAAATATTTTCTTAGAAGGAAAGGGATATTGATTTCTGTGGATTTAATATACAAAGCCAGTCAGGCTCATTACAGAAACAATCATTCAAGAAAAGAAGGGACCTATCTAAAGTATAATGCTATAGATGTGATAAACATGGTCATCTTGCAGCGAAGAGTCCTAATAGACCTAAACCCCAAGCTTCCTTCGCTGAAGTTAGTAAAACAAGCATGGATATGGATTCAGAGAAACTTGTCTTTTACTCTGCCCTATCTAGTCAAGTTTCAAACAACCTAAACACCTGGGTGATAGACAGTGGGGCTTGCCGGCACATAACAGGCTTTAGATAACATCTAGACTCCATAAATGAAAATTCTGATGAAGAAGTAACTATTGGAGACGATACAAATTATCTAGTAAAGAAAATTGGAACCTGCACTATCAACCTCAAAACAGGCATCTCAATCCAACTCACAGGAGCACTATTTGTACTCGGGATCAAAAGAAATCTAGTCTCTATTTCTACACTCGAGGACAAAGGGTACAGAATTACTTTCATGGAAGGGAAAGTAAAGGCTTGGCCCAAGAACTCAAACATAAAAATGCTCATACTATTGGAACAAGGCATGGATGTCTCTACAAGCTATGTACTTCACCCTCTCAATCCTTAATCCATAAGTCAACCAATGCAAGTTAAATTTGGCACAAGAGACTAAGACATTTTCACTTTCGTGGCTTACCCTCTTTAGAGAAGATGGTTACAGGACTACCCAAGCTCAAACCTGAACATGTAGGGACCTGCAAAACTTGTGCATTAGGGAAGAATACCAAAAGTACTTTTCACAATAGTGAAAGTAAATCTAAAAATGTACTAGAACTTGTTCATTCTGATTTATGTGGACCTATGTTTGTTCCCTCTATTGGAGGATTTTTGTATTACATTATCTTTGTAGATGACTACTCTAGGAAGACTTGGATACAGTTTCTAAAATGTAAAGAGTCTGAAGAAATTCTTTTGAGGTTTAAAGAATTTAAAGCTCTAGTAAAAAACATATCTGGGAAGAGTATTAAAACACTAAGAACAGACAATGAGAGGGAATACACTTCATAAATCTTTCAAAACTTTTGTAAAAATGCTGGGATCAAGAGAGAGTTCACCGTTCCTTACAACCCTCAACAAAACGGAGTTGCAGAACGAAAGAACAGAACTATTAATGAATCTGCAAAAGCAATAATGCATGACCAAAACCTAGAAACACGCCTTTGGGTTGAAGCCTCTAGTACTGCCGCATGCATTCAAAATAGATGCCCACACTCCCATCTAGAAAACAAAAACCCCTGAAGAAACATTCACTATAAGCCACTTGAGAATATTTCGTTGTCCAGTTTACATATACATTTCTAAGGAGAAAAGAACTAAATTAGAACCCTCGGGGAAGAAGGTAATTCTAGTTGGTTATAATGAAACTTCCAAAGCTTACAGAGTTCACATTCCAGGACAAAGAAATATCAAATTAAGCAAAGATGTGATATTTGAGGAAGATATTGCATTTAGAAGATCCAAGGATGAAAATGAAATAAATGATGAAGATCCTCAAAAGGATCCCTCTCCTGAGATTCAGAGGGAGACTCAAGGAATCATATAAGACAATAATTTCATTGAACCTATGGATACCTCTGATGAATCTAGAGTAAATAAGAAAAGATCTCTATGGGCTAGGAAGATGATTGAAGAAGTTGGGAAATATGCAACCCCCGAGGAACTCTTAGAGAAAGTAAAAGACCAAATAGATTTTCCAGTTATGTTGCACTCATGAGTGAGCTCATAAATCCAGAACCTTCAAATGTTGAGGAAGCTCTTCAACATCAAACTTGGAAGGATGCCATGACTGAAGAGTATAAATCCATTCTAAAGAATGATGTCTGGGATATTGTACCCAGGCTGTGATGACCCCCTTTTTAGCAGGTCTTTGCAGTAGCTTGGTCAGCTCATCGTTGTGGCCCTCATGAGCTGATGCCGGGTTTTGAGGGTCCCATTTGGCAGACTTGCTATTTATAGTAAGTCTAGACTTACTATTTTTAGTAAGTCAATTTGGTCAGTTTCCAGTTCTGGCAGGGCAGTATCAGCAGTGGTCAGTTTCCAGACAATGTTCAGTCTATACAGTTCCTTGATTGGGGACTTACTATTTATAGTAAGTCTATTTTTGGTAGTTGCTAATTTTGGCAATGCAGTGAATGGCTCCGTCAGTCTGGCAGGATCAGCAGTGGATGCAGGTTTTATTACTGGATTGCATAATGGTTAATTAATTAACGTTAATTAATAACGAGATGTTATTAATTAATAATAAAGTTATATTATTATTATAATAATTTAGAAGTTGCTATTCCAGAGACTAGTTAACTGATATATCTTTTTGGAAACTGGGCGCCCGAGGAGTTATAAATACAGAGTCTTTCTTAGTGCTGATTATCGAATATTGTTTATTGAAAATTGTTCTTGGGAATTGTTCCTACTTATCTGCCCTAGCTGAAGGGTCAAATTAGTTGATTGAAGACTGATTCTTCTTCATCTAATCATCAATCTATTGTTGTTGTATAATCGATTGTATCTTCATCGTGTTGTTGTATACGATTGGAGAGATTCTGAATTTCTGGAAGTTTGCATGCACACTGAGGGTGCGGGTTCTTTGTCTGAGTTACCGAATTGCATTTTAATCGAATTGTTAATTCGATTGACAGCTACAAGCTGTGGTCGACCTTGGAGGGTGCGGATTATAGCAAACCCGAGCTTGCACTTGAGCTACCTTCATACTAGTCACGGCCAGATATTGACGTGGGCCTGCATACCGTCCACAGGAAGAAGATAGGCTGCATGGCCATCTAGCATCCACAGGTGACTGTAGATTGGCGAGTGCTGGTTGTGCTGCGTAGAAGATCATTGTGGCCGCACGTACGCATGGTGGGCAGCGTTGAGAATGCTGCTTTGGAGGAGACACTCCCACGCGAGACAGATGGTGGACGACTTCACAATCTCATTCCGAGCATTGCTGTCAACAATAGGCAGGATCAACCAGGTTCTTTTAATGTTATTTTTTAAATTAGCAAATAAGAATGTTGCTAGAACAGTTGTAATATCTAGTCAATCTGAAATAAGGAATAAATTCTCAATATCTAAGCTGGGTTAGAAATAAAGCATTGAAATTTCATACATGAAATGAAGAATTCTGCTGGATCATTGTTTTGTAAAGGAATTGCTTGAGAATTATCAAATTTGTGCACAATTAAATTTATACCAATTATCAAACAGTGATATAATATCAAACAAAGCAGTTGAAATTATCTACAAGTCAAGTTAAGCCCATTGCCAGATTGCCTGCCAACTGTTTGACAAAATGCTAAACCTATGATTCACATGGAAATTGATTAAAAGTGGATGTTTTTAAAGATGAGGCCAAATCAGGCTCATTACACAGGCCCAAAGACAAATCAGTGGTCTCCTCCAAGTGGTTATTTAAAGTCAAACATGCAGCAGATGGAAGTATTGAAAAACAAAAGGCTACGTTTGTTGCAAGAGGCTTCTCTCAGAAAGAAGATATTGACTATGAAGAAACATTTGCTCCAATTGCCAGGTATACCTCAGTCGGGGTTGTAATTGCTATTGCTGCAGCTAAAGGATGGAAAATTCATCAGATGGATGTAAAGACTGCCTTCCTAAATGGTGTGATTGAAGAAGTATACCTAGAACAACCTGAAGGATTTGTAGTGCACGAGAAACAGTCCCATGTTTGCAAATTGAAGAAAGCACTACATGGTCTCAAACAAGCTCCTCGAGCGTGGTATGAAAGAATAGATAATTATCTATCAAAACTTGGTTTCTCCAAAATGACGCAAACCCAAATCTCTACTTCAAGGTAATAGATGGAGAAATGTTGATTTGATTCTTTATGTTGATGATTTATTAATCACAAGAGAAGATCATCTCATCACTAAGTGCAAACAAGATCTACATCCGAATTTGGTATGAAGGATTTAGGAATTCTTCACTACTTCTTAGGTTTAGAAGTGTGGCAGCATGCAAATGACATTATCCTAAATCAAGGGAAGTATACTATTGACATCCTAAAAAGATTCGAGATGATAGATCGCAACCTATGTCTACTCCAATGGAAACAAATCTGCACAAGTTAAAAGAAGCAGCTACTGACTCAGAACCTATAGATCCTACTCTCTACAGACAAATAATTGGATCTCTGATGTACTTGGTGGACACCAGACCAGATATATGTTATACAGTGAATGTACTTAGTCAGTTCATGTGTGAATCAAAGCAATTACACTTAGTAGTGGCTTAACACATCTCAAGGTATCTTCGTGGCACAATTAGATATGGGTTAAGATATAAAGATGTAGATCTTAAGTTACATGGGTACACTGATTCGGATTGGGCGGGAAATATTGTGGATCGGAAAAGCACCTATGGATGTTGCTTCAATTTACGATCAGCTATGATATCCTGGTTCAACAGAAAACAATCTTCAGTTGCTCAGAGCTCCACAGAAGCAAAGTATATTGCAGCATCTATGGGAGCACGAGAAGCAGTATGGTTGAGGAAGCTTCTAGTTGGATTATTCAGGAAGCCACTGGAACCTACCATCATTCACTGTGACAACCATAGTTGCATAAAACTCTATTTGAACCCAGTATTTCATAATAGATCTAAACACAATGAGATACCTTATCACTACATTAGAGACATGGTGGAGAAAAATGTAGTTGAGTTGAGGTATGTTAGTACAGATGACCAAACAGCAGATATCCTTACCAAGGCTCTTGCAAAAATGAAGGTAGAATACTTCAGAGGTAGGCTTGGTATGGTTGTAATTACTGAGAATGGGTCTCAGCATCTTTAAATCATTGTACTAATGAAATGTTTCTATAATTTTAATCATAAGTGTTGTTTCATGACTTTATGGGTCCTGTGTACATCATTAAGAAGTGATGACTTCTAAATGATTATCACTTTTACTTCTGGAAGTTATTGCAAGGTGACGATCTTACAATAACTTGACCTATCATGATGGATATCATATAGTTGATATCTAAGCAGATCATGATAGATCATATCTTGTAAATCAATATCAACTGAGAGATAGATATCGTCACTGATATCTAGTTGTACTGTATAGATATATCATGGTGGATTAACATCCGTATACAAACCATGAATATGATGTCCCTATGGTAGGTATCACATGGGTGATACTTGTGCACGTACCTTACGGACAATGAGAGTACTTGGTGAATATTATGAGACTTGATATTCGTAGGCCATTACTCTGAGTACTTGGTAAATATCATGAGACTTGATATTTGTAGGTCATTACTCCTGATATCATGAGATGATATCATTATGGTGGATATCTCCAAAACTGATATCTATAAACATGCCATAAAATCTGATCTTACATTGAGGTAATATCTCTTCCACACCATGTGTGGATATGCTTCATCATTCTGTGATTATCCTCCCTATCTAAGAGGGAGTATTGATGATTTGTAGCATCAATTAGAATTATCACAAGCACAAGTACTCTCCTTATGACAAAGATTATTATTGGCAAATTTAATAATATAATAATATGTATGCATATATATTTTAATGGCTTCATTATTATATATATATAATTACATATTTATTATGAGAAAGCATTATATTAAATTTTGTTATTAATAATAAATTATGTAACATTGATTAATTAACATTTCAAATGTTAAATTGACTATTAAGTCGATGGAGGTCGACGGTTATAAAGGACTGTTTGTTAAGTGGAGTCATGTCCACGAAAGGACATGATCGATTATAAAGGACCGTTTGTTCACATGGAGTCATGTCCCTTCGTGGGCATGACCCCACTTTAAGATATAAAGAATGTGCAATCGGGGTGATTGAAAAACACAGAAATTAATAAGTGAAAAGACATCTAACCATTACAACATAGTAATAATTAGTTAATATATTATTAATTAATATATTAATTAATTAATATATTAATACTAAATATTATTTCACTTCAATATATATATGATGTTCAAAACATAATATATAGAAGACAATTAATTCACTGAAATTAATTGTAATATAGAGTTATCAGCAATAAGTTAATAATTAGAGTTGATAAGATAAAATTTTAAACTTATCCTATCACATATAAATCTGATCAAATTTACCAGATTCAAATTCAAACCCCAATTGCAAAGTACCAACACCACACCACTGTATATTCTGATTTAAAACGAATTTGAAAACCATCACAAACTGAAATGAAATAATACAATTTATTGCGAAGTAATTGATCACGTTTTAACCTGTAACTCCTCCACATTTCCCATATACTGGCCGCGGCTGATTATGTTGATTAGTGGTGGCTGCTTATGATCCAGAACTTTAATTCTGGCCACAAGAGCTAAGGAAGGTGGCGGCTGCTTGAGAAGAAGCCCCACGTCCAACTAAGAACCAGCAATCTGCGATTCTGCACCATAAAATGGCGTCCAACATACCAGCTATGATCTCCCATTAATGGCGTCACGAATTCCTTCAGGAAACATCAATGCTGGCCGCAATTTCTTCCACAATTCGTTGGCAATGAACTTCCAACTCAAAGTGCTAATGACACACAAAGAATTTCTAATTCTTCTTGCTGAATTTCGAAACCCTCAACTCCAAACTCAGAGCAATTTAAAAACCAGTTCCAAATGACTAAGAAGCATAGTGAATGAATTCAATTTCTCCTCCATGTCTTTTATAATCTCTCAAAAAGAAATCGAACCCTAGCTTCTTAATCACACATTCCATAACTTAAATGATTTGGCTTTTAAAACCATTGGAAAACTTGCATATCTCTTTGAAATATAATACTCCATTATATTTCCCCTCTTTTAATGACATGGCATTTAAATATAAAGTCATTATGATTAATTAATGACTTGACTTTATAAAATAAAGCTCATATAATAATTAATTAAGTGAACTAAATTAATTATTGTCACAACAATAAACTCCTCAAGTCAGTACAAATGCTCTGCCAAGCCTATCACTAGGATACCTTGCCCAAAATAAACACTATTGAAAATAGACTTACTATAAATAGTAAGTCCCTCAAACTAGAAACTCTGTAAATGAATCCACAATTCCACTGATACCAATGCTCAGGCGCCCTGCTAAAAATAGAAACCATGACGATCCCAAAATAAACACTTACTATAAATAGTAAGTCTGTCAATCTGACTCAAACGAAGAGCAATCCCGGCATCACATACCTCCAGAGTGGAAACTGACCACTGGCTCTGCCACGCGACCCCCTCTAACATTCTAAATAGTCTACGAGGGTCATAGAAATAAGCCAATCCCATGTGCCTAAAAATGGGGACATTATATAGCTCACAAGACTCCACCCGAAAGGAAGTCACACCTCCACCAGGATCCCACGGATAAATGTGTAATGTCCCTATCATAACCAATTAACTTCTATAATGATAACAGCATCCATTCAATCAACATAGTCTGACAAACTGAACTCAATGCACAACCGGTGATGCTGAAGTAGGAACATCACATAGAAGCAACTCTACAGGTAGACTGGATTTGCCCACTTTTCTCTGCACAAAATAAGCTATCATACGAATCATCAAGTCCATACGCTGACGAACTGTGCACCCAGAAGATATCCTGTACATGTGGATCAAATGTAAAGTTGTACGCACTCCTCACCATGTACACCTCTGAAAATTCCTCTGTAACGCCTGTCTGAAATCCCGATGCACTATAAGAATCCCAAACTCAGAACAAAAGTCTTCCAAGAAGTACATCTTCAAACTTCTGCTACTCAACTCTGAACTCAACTTCACCGTGCCCAAAGTAGTGAAGCCAATCAATGGGACCCGCCCAGACTGCAGTGCTAACCCTGTCATCATTCGGGTCCCAAAGCGAACTCAACACACATCCATCTGCTATGTGGAGATACGAATCACGGAAGGTATCTGCAACACCACAACTATCTCCATCCTTTGCTAGGCTCCCGTGGATGTTATAACTTTGCAAGAGATCCAACTTGCAGCTACTAATCCCATCTACTACAGATGGCAAATACTCATCCCACAAAGGATGGTACAACCACGGAACCAATCCACACTGATGCATCATCAAATCCTCTGTGTGTGGATCAGAAAAGTAGTGATGAATATTCTTCCCTATGTAGTCACGATAAAAAACTCCCACCTCGGTCAAACGCTGATTGTAATTTGTCATAGTTCAATATAACCTCTAGCATCTGACTCATCACCAACAACACGTACAGTGGATGTAACCACAGGAGAACCTGATGCAACATGTGGTTCTCCGCCGCTCTCAACAGATGAACTCATCTCAATTGTATCAACTACATCTGTAATTGTGATAAATGTGGCCACATCCTCTACTTGCTCACAACCATAATTTGTGGACATAGGAACATCACCAACTACTGTTATAGGAGACTATACTATGTTTGCAGATGGTGAAAAATGTGCCAAACCCAACTCAAGTGAGTGATCAGCATTAACCTCAAAAAGCGGATTGTCATATGACAATGTTGTATCCATCTCAAACAAAGGATTGTTCACAAAGTGAACCTCCCCATTATGTTGATTTGTATTGTAATATGATGTTGTATCTACATCACTCACCTCATAATCAACATGTGTGCTATCATCGATGCACACATCAACATCCAAGGGCGTGCTACTTAGTACCTCAACGGACGACTCATCTAGTAAGATAGAAGTTGTTGATATGACAGTTTCTTCACACACTTTTACCAAAGTAGTTGCATGTCCATCCAAAACCCAATCCTGGGACCTATTGTCGGAAACCATTTGCCTACCACTACATGAACCAACTCTTCTTGCAAATAAGTCACGAGCTATCCTATGATATTTCTTCTTAGCTGAACCATGCATACCGTATAGTTTTGGATGAAAGCCCATAAAATGGTAGAAAGATAAATCTTTCTTAACATTTTAAGGAAGTATTATATTCCTTAAACATGCTAAGCATTGCATTCCTTCTGACACTCATTTCATCCTGTGGTGTAACCTTCATCTGCTTTCCAAGCTTAATTAATCTCCTGATTACTTCCATGACTGAAGCAACTGCAAGAGTGTTGATCACTCACATGTCATAGGTAGGATCACTATAAAAAAAAATTCTCAACCCCCAACAGGATGGCAGGAAACTGCTTTGATACCACTGTAAGAGCCCTGTTGGCTCAAACTCCAACACCAGGCATCTGACTGAATATGTTTTGGTTTTTGTTGTAATGTTTTACTTTTCTTTGTGCTTTTCTGAATTTTTATTTTTTCTTGACAAAATAAAGATAAAGGAAACTATTCTATGAAATTTGCAACAAACAACTATGATCTTTACTATCGAATTGAATTCAACTATTAACAGTGTATAAATCCCTTGCAATTACTTAAACTTCTAATTATTCAACAAGATGAAACCTGGAAATTTTCGCAGGAGATCAAGGACCAGCGTTCAATGATTTTTCAACTCTAACATCCAACGCCCAAAACTTGGGTGAGATGTATTCCCAAATGCAAACGATCCCCTCAAATAAAAACAGCTCACCAACCCTATTGTCCACATGTAAGAACCAAAGGAGTCTGCGCCTGGAATTTTTGGAATACGGTGGCTGCTATAGATGATGTTTTCTCCCTAAAGAATCACGTCTAACAAAGCTGGACACGATACTTGAAATATGTTGATGATTAACACAAAACTGAAACAATACCACACAAAAATTCATTCATTTGTTTCTCAACGATGACTCTAGGTTGAAGCCATACTTGGATTTGCACAATTCATTGGAGATTTAACCAACTCAAAGTGTTGAAGTTGTGTAGAATTCACAATTCCTCACACTATAATTCTTCAAACCCTTGTTTGCTTCTCTTCACACAAACAATCAAATCCAATACATCAAGAATGAGGTTCAAATTCCTTTGGTTTAGCTTTTATATTTCCCAAGTAAAATTGATACTGAATCTTCAAGATCACTCCTCACATAACTTGAACCCACTTGCCTTTGATGTACTTGAATTATAATATCAATTCATCCCTTTCCCAAAGTTTGGTGCCAAAATACAAACCATTAATTACACCTCATCATTAAATGCACTTATCACACTTTATAATAAGCTTTAAATTAATTATTAATTAAGTGTAAATTAATAATTATTAAACAAATAACAAGCTTATTAATTCCTTCAAATGATTCATTCAAAATTTAGGTGCTCTCTGTCTGAGCCTGGTGCTTAAGGTGCCCTTGCCAAAAACAAAATTGACCATAATTTGACTTACTATAAATAGTAAGTCTCAAAATGAAAGCTTTCACGATGTCAAAACTCCATGCTGCTACCAACTGTCTAGGTGCCTTGCTAAGGATACTAACCCTGACTTTCCCGAAATAGTCACTTACTATAAATAATAAGTCTGTCAGTCTGACTCAAACAAAGAGCAATCCTAAACATCCCTGACCTCTACAGTGGGAACTGGTCTATGACTTCGCCAACTAGGACCCTCTATCCCTCTGATTAGCCTGCGAGGATCATTGATACGCTAATCCTCACTACAACCCAAGGTGAGCTAAAATGGGGACATTACAGAATGTTCTTCTTGGCAGGCTTCCATTCTGGATTTGGGATCCATTTATATTTGGTTGGACACTCTTCAGTGTGTCGTGGGGTCCTTCACGTGCGTCGGAGTTCCAGTCAAGGTTCACTGGGGAGTATTGCAATGTGTACATGGTGTGAATTACTTGCAGTTTCACTTTTGATCCTCATGTACATGATTTGTTTCAGATGCGCAGTTTCAGTGCGTAGAGATTGGACAGATGGGTTGTTTATTTCTGTGCAGTTGTGGTGATGTTGGTGCTGCAACAGGTGTGTTTTAGTGTGAGACATTTCACAGTCTTCTTTTGACCTCTAGTGTGGCGGAGTTTCTTTGTAGTCTGTTGTCCTCAATTTTGTGTACACAAAATTGAACAACCCTACGCAATTTTCTCATGGATTGGTAGGTGTTTCCCCTAAGGTTTGGTGTCTTTAATGACGTTTGTTTAAAGGCAATCATTCATCCCTTGATATGACATGGATTTTTACGTCTCAAGGGCATTGATTTCTAAAGGTTTGTAATGTCCCCATTTTGAGCAAGCATTGGAGTTAGTGGATTTAGCCTATCATTGGGTTCTTGTAGGCTAATACTAGTGATTAGAGGACCCACTTGTGGGTTGTGGCCCCGTTTTGAGGGACTTACTATTTATAGTAAGTCAACAGTTGGTTCCACGGAGCTCAGATGATTTAGAGGAGTTATATGATGCTCTCAGATTTTATTTCTGGCTTCCAGATTGGGCTCCAAGATTCTTGGAAGGAGCGTCTGTTTTTAGTAAGTCACCCCGTCAAGTTCATTCATCATATTTCATCATCAGGATCACTCTTGTGTTGTCAGATTTTGATTTTGATGCTTCCTCAGTTGTTTTCGCAAGATGGGTGAATTTATGATTATTATTTAATAAAATCGGCTAAGGTTGCTATTTTTATTGGGATTGTATTTTGGGTATCTTAGTGTTATAGCTCGTTGGAACCGTGTTGAGAAGTTTTAAATCCTGAGCTCATAAAACAGGGACCCTATGTGTCAGAATATTGTTATTTTAATAAAAGGGTTGTTTTTCATCATTAAAGTGGAAAGAAATATAATAGTTTATTATATTTCAAATGTGCACATAAAGCATATTTTTATGTAAGTGAGAAGTGTCTTGGAGAAGATAGGGTTCAATTTGTTATGAAGACATTATAAAGGCTTATTGGACGAAATCGAATTCATTATTGATTATGCTATTGATTATTCATGTTTTGGTTCGAATTGTGGAGACAAGGGTGTGGAGAAACTTGTTGAATGAATTGTAAATTCATGTCAGTTTTCCTATCACTTTGAGCTCATTTTCTTTTGCCTGCGAATTGTGAGAGAATGGAATCACTAGCCTGTTTGTTTCGCGGAATTTGTGCATGCTGGAATTGCCAATTCTGGAATTGAATCCATTTTGGAATTCTGCTATTCTCAAAACGAATTCTAGAATATGGGCTTGTCCTGTTTGGTTCACCTAGAAGATGACTGAGAAGATGCAGATTCTGTGTTTGGTTCCACAAAACTCGAATTGGAATTGGAATCTTGTTTTTGCACACATACACATATACACACACACGTGTATATATACACACATACACACATATATACACACACGTGTGTGTATATACACATACATGTGTATATATACACACACGTGTGTCACATACACATATACACACACGTTTGGTTCACCTGGAAGATGACTAAGAAGATGCAGATTCTGCGTTTGGTTCCACAAAACTGGAATTGGAATTAGAATCTTGTTTTTGCACACACACATATACACACACACACGTGTGTATATACACACACGTATAGACACACGCATGTATATATACACATATATACACACACGTGTGTCACATACACATATATACACACACATGTGTATATACATGTGTATATACACATACATGTATATACACACGTGTATATACACACACATGTATATACACATGTATATATACACACACATGTATATATACACATGTAATACCCCAAAATTGGCACCTAATAACTTAATCAATTTTGGTGCATTTTCTTATCTTCGAAGTCCTATTTTATTAGGCAAATTCGTCTCCTAATTGACTTTAATCGACTGAGTTTCAAATGCA
>MU223996.1:542418-552562 GCA_018584345.1 Thuja plicata | reverse complement strand
ATAAATATAGGAGATATAATAATATAGAGGCATGTCTCCTTGAGGAGACATGACTCTATATAATTATGTCTCTTCAATTACAAATTAGAAACCGATAACATTAATCGGTATTAATCATATTACAAATAGTGTCTATGCTATACGATTGGTAACATAACCCCTGCCTTAACTAATATGATTGACAATGTCTTTAGTGACACTCGATCGGTAATCACATCCGATCGGTGTCACTCATGTTATAAGACTGATGGTAATCGGTATAACAATGTCAATCTATATTTTATTTAAACCGATAACAATCGGTATTAACAAAACGATGTTAATCAATATTACTCAAAACCGATGATAATGGTATAGCATAGACATATGAAATATGAAATATTATTTAATCAATTTTAATATACATTGAATATGTATATTAATATATATAATAATAACATTATTAATATTATATATATTAATATGCATATATAATGTAGGTTGATATTATTTCATATTATTTTGAATAACAATATTTATCAAATGATGTTTATTTAGTTAAATATATATATTAATATAATTGTTCATTATCATCATATATTAATATATTATTTATTTATTTCCTCATAACATTAAGATCATTTTATCTAATCGAAGCTATAAACATCAACACTTGTTCTCCGGAGCTCCAATCTGCAAACTTCACCTATAAAAATGATCTCTAGAATGATTCATTTGCTGCCCTCAATGTCTCTTTATTGGCTCCAAACCCTAATCAATCCCCTTTAGAATCCCTGATCTGTAGAATCCTTGTTCTCCAGAGCTCCAATCTGCAAACTTCACCTATAAAAATAATCTCTTGAATAATTCATTTGCTGCCCTCAATGTCTCTTTATTGACTCCAAACCCTAATAAATCCCCTCTAGGGTTTTCACTTTATTTTAATAAAGTTTATTTTGACTTTTAAATAAATTATTCCTCCTCTAAGCTTATTGGCCACTTCATGAGCCCTTTTCTTAAATTTATTGACTTTTTTTAACACCAACGTTAAGTCTACCTAGGGACATGTGCTCCATGGTGGCCCCCTTCATTAAGCCACTTTATTAAATTAATATAGTCACTTATAAAGTAATTTATTTTTTTTTCATTTTAAATATTAAAATTTGAAACTTTAATATTTTATTTTTATTCCCGAAACTCATCACCTAGCCTCTCCAATTGGAAACTAATGTCGCACCAGGCCCCCAGGTGATGTCCAAATAAAACAAGTCAACTGCCAGTCCCCTCCTAAAATTTAGGAAACTATCTCAGACCATTCGGAATGTCTTAGAATGCATCACTTGCTATCTCCCAGTCTCCTAAAAAAATAGGGATCCTCCTTAAAAATAAGAGACTACCTCAAAATGTCTGGAATGGCTCATAAAGCCCCTTGCAAAGCTCCACAAGCTTTGGGGATCAATAGGCACACTGCCAGTGTCCTAAAAAATAGAAACTCTCCTAAAATTAGGAAAATGTCTCAGAGATCCTGAAATGCCACACAAATCTCCCAAAAGGACCACAAGACACCTGGATGGTCTCCCTAACCATTGTATTAGCCTACGGGAACCCTGCTGATAGGATAATCCTGCTAGAAAACACTGACACTAAAGAAGGCGCAAAAATGGAGACATGCATAATAGCTCTCTTTTTAGAGATGTTGGCTAAACTCGTCAACTTGAGGAGAAAAGTTCATAGACAATTTGCATTCATCACATCAATGATCAGCAAAGGTGGCCGGATAAAAACCATGCCAAAGACATTTTGAGTATAGTTCTAGTTAGCCAAGTTCAATTGGAAGGGTAACCTTTTTTTTATTGTGATCAGACAAAGGATGATGCATACAGTCCTACTAGACATTACAAAAATAAATTGTGGTATTGAATTTGGGAGATGTTACATAAATGAGTTTAGAACTCTCTCGTGCTGATGCTGAAAGCTTGAGAGAGACTCTCTAACCAACTTCTGACAATTGTAGTAGTCAGCTACCTTGTTGGATGTGAGTGATATTGTGACTCTAAACCACTATTGCTTTTAGAAAGTACTAGCAGTTCACCTCTGATGTAAAGCTTTGTAATTCAGCATTTACTATCTTTGTGTTTATTCATGGTGGTGGGTATAATACCAGCTGGGTGATGCCTGCCAGCTCACTACCTGTTTTAAATTTGTGTTCTAGGGTACACCAACACTACTTAATTTTAGCAAAAAAAATTGTGTCTGAGATTATTATGTTTTGTCCACAAGTATTCATGTTGGTTGATGATGTCCTTTACTATTGAAAAATTGATACAGCAATATGTTTACTTATTCACTGGATTCGATCACTCAATATTTAACATTTCTTTGAAAATCATCAACCAGTAAAGAGTTTCATTCAATATTTTTCAAAAAAAAGATTAGAAACATATTGATAATGGTAGACAAATAAGGAGATGGCCTTTCCTGATGGCAAAATGTTATGAATGTTGTAAGGTTCAAACTTGAATTTCAAAACCATCCCCAACTAGATATAAATCTAGCATTAGCAATGTTCTATGTTGCATAGAAATCAAACCTTTATCCTTGAATGCTTGCACTACACAAGAAGAGACTGCAAGTATATGATCAAACAACAATGGAACTGGCCCATCAGGGTCCTCATCTGCCAAGTAAGGTAGGGGTAGAAAAACTTTCCCCATTGGATTTGCCCATGGAACACGTTTAGAATCTCCACCAGCATGAAGTAGAAGAATGCGCATTTTGGCCAGTTTATTGTAAATACTTGAACCATGTGGATCTTTGTCATTGCATAAAGACCCCTGTAAGGATTCCAAAGTTTTCTCAGCATTTACGTATTTGATGGTAAAAGAAGAATCACAAAAAGAGTATTTTCACTCTAAAGACTTGAAAAAGTAAGAATATATAACCATTTATTTAGATTATCTAACTAGAAATTAAATAAATCTAACTAGAAATACACAGGGATCCAAATAAAAGACACACACTAATCATTTTAATTACATCCAAACTAGTAAATGCACAAACTGGCATTTAAAATATATATGTCAACGTGTTCAGGAAAAGAAAGATACACACTTGAGTTGATAACCAGGGAAATAAACATCTATCGAAATCAATGCGAGAGTTTAGGAAAATAGCTTGTGAATTCTTAGAATTCATGATTTTGGTAATTGTAAAATGCAGCATACAGAACACACAATTTTATTCAATACAACATGAACTCTAATGGAATGTCATGCCCTGTTAATGTTTTGTAGCTTCGGTCAGATTATTCTACCCGATGAAATCAAATGCTAAATTGGCCTATTGGCATTAAGCATTTGATATCTATCCTCCATAAGCTATGATCAGATTATTTGCTTTAGTATGTTAATCAGATTACTTGCTTTAATATGTCAATCAATGAAGCATGATTATGAATTAATCATATGTATGTATTTAATAATGTATATATATATATATATAAAATTAAATACATACATGTAATTAAAGTTAATTATACAATTCATATTAATCATGACTAATGGATATTTAGTATCGATATGATTACATACATTAGCAAATTGATATTGAGTATCGATAAGATTTAATATATTAAGCAAGATCGATAAAGTGTATCGATTAATCACATATGATAAAGCAATCTTAATTGATAATTTGTATCGATTAACTAATATATATTCTGCTGTTTAATCGGCATGCTGTTGAAAGCCGAAATAATGATTAGTGAGACATGCTCCACGTAGAGACATGCCTCTATGTAAGCATGCCTCCTCATATAATATATATAGCGGTGATCGATACTTGTGGAGACACAGAAAAACATTGAGTGTTGAAACATAGCAATAACAGCAAATGAATAGTGCAGAAAAATATCGATAACTGCAGATCAATATTAATATTCATCTCAGCAATATTCTTGTGGAATCGGTGAATAGCAAATACAGTCATCAATACCTATCAGTTTGAGTTTATATTAACAATAACAAAATCATATTGATATTAATATCAATATAGAAAGGAGAGATTCAATATTGAATATCAATAATTGTAGATCAATATGGAATATTAATAATTGTAGATCAATATTGACATAAAAAATTCAGTGATATTCTTGTGACACATAACAGAAATTGTTTATAATATCAAACTGTGTAGAGTTCGATTATATCTACATTGAATATATGTACCAACATATTAAAGAAATAAAATTAAAATTATACACATAAATCTGATCAAAACTTTAACATGGTATCAGAGCCAAGTTCCTTCTATAAAGCCAAATAGCTTGAAGGTAGATCTTCAGAGCCAGTCTAAGGAAGATCCAATCAGATTATATAACCAGAGATGAATCACATATAAAGGAACAATATCTGTAAACATATATTGAAAGACGTAGATGTTGTTCAGCCTGCGGTTGTATTCTTGAGTACCAATATGGATCAGATTCCCAGTGGAATGATCACAGAGTATGTAGCGTCTCGGAAGGGATATTGCAACATAACTTCTCATGCTGAAGAACGGTTTGAGTTCATGCTTGAAGGAAGTAATGAATTGTGAATTGGAATGTAATCTCAATTTTAATTGTGTATGACCTCTGAATGCCTGTGAATACGACCTCTATATATACCAATCTGGAAGTATGATACATGAAGGAAATATGTGTTATTCGATATGTGATGTGCACTGCATAAAGGGATGTGTATGATGATTTGATGGTGTCGTTTGCAAAGGATGTTCGTTGTCAAGGAACAAAGGTTGCAACGGTAATGGTAATGCATATAATAAGTTTATGGTATGTTGACCCAAGGTACGTGGTATGGCCATGAACCCCATGGAACATCCTCATGGTGGAGGAAACCACCATCATATAGGACCTTTCATTGGAGCAACTTGCATCTGCTCGGGAATAATGAGATAAGTATTTTTATTATGATCTCTTAAGTAGTACGTTTTTTTTTTTTCTAGTCACTCTCTTATACGTACTCATGCATGTATTATAAGAGCTATTTGCCTTGATCTTTTCCTTTGTCTTCGGGGATGTTCTAGCAGGAAAAGAATAATGGTGCATTAGATATATTACCAAGGCATTGTCCAAGACTCGATCTTATAAAAAGTACCTCCAAAATGATCTTGGATCTATTATTCTCTTGTGATATATGGATCATGCTAGATGTTGTGAGTCTTTTGGATAAAGATATATTCTATGATTGGGATTGTGCAAGAAGGGTATCCTTGTGTGACAGATGAAGCAACTAGAGGATTTGTTTCAATTGACTATCGAGGATTACATTGGTTCAAAGGGAGAAGATCATGTCGAGATGACTTCTCTAGTGTCCAGGAAACTGTAGCAATCAAAAGGGAACAAACAGTGGATATGCAATGCATGTTTGTGACATTCTTGGTGCTTTGCTTGGAATTAGCATGATAGCAAAGAAAAAGCCTTACTACAGTCTTGTGACAAAGATGAGTCCCAACTCAGGACTAGCTCTATGATGTACCAACATAAGAGGTAAGACAAATCAAGAAGCATAAGAGATTGCATTCGAGGGAGAAAGAACTTGATGTTACAAGTGTGGTTCTCGTTGCACCAAAAGATCGACCTATCAATGCCCGATACAACCACTAGATTTATAGAATCCACAAGAGGCGGTTAGTCCCTTGTCATGAATCCTGAGGGGAGCGCTGACCATTTTGCCAACAATATCCCCCTCAGCGTTACCCGAGGGGATTCGAACATGTGACCAAGCTCTGATACCACTTGTTACAAGTGCGGTTGCCGTTGCACCAAAAGATCGACTTGTCAATGCCCGATACAACCACTAGACTTATAGAATCCACAGGAGGCGGTTAGTCCCTTGTCACGAATCCCGAGGGGAGCGCTGACCATTTTGCCAACACTTGATGTTTGCAGTCATGGGACTGAGTTGATGGCTGAAAACATTTCTTCGAAGAGGAGGAAATAACATTCAAAGGGAGTCTGACACATTAATTAGAAATAACCTTGAACAAGGAGGTTAGGAGGTTGGTGAAATATCTCGGGTGGGATATTGTTTTCACAACAACTCCAAATAATTTCCAGAATCATTCAATGATAAACTTTGCAACAAATACAGAGATTCCAGTAATAAACCAGCAATTTACTCAAAGTAAACCCTTAGAAATAATCATTATTGTATTTTACATCAGCAATACAATAACTAAGAGAATAACCAATCTTATAAACATTAATACAGTCTGACTAGATGCAAGAAGAACCTGAAAACTCAATGGTGAATTCTGATGTGAATCCATTCTGCTGATGAATTGGGGCTACGTCCAATCCACCCTTAAGCCAAAAGGGTTTCCGTCCTCAAGGCTAGAAAGAAAACTGAAGCTGAGAGCTTCCAATCTCCAAGAGACAATTCCAAAATCAATCACCAAGCATAAACCAAATGAGTCTCCTTTCCCTCTTTTAAAGCAACAAGTTGTGACTCCTCAGTTTCCCCTTCTCTGTCCTTTCATATTACCAGTTTATGTCTTAATTAAACCACTTTAAATTAATATTTCCATTTAATAATAAAGTGGCATAATAATAGACTATTAAATCTTCTGGCATTAAAATGGATGATCAAACGAACTCAGAGGACGATGTTACGCCACAAAATCGACCAAAACTTGGAACTTGTTACGCTTCTCCAATTACTTTGAAAAATACAGAGACAAGGTTAAAATGATTACCATTTCCCTTTTTAACGGTGAGAAGCTCAAACAACATTTAATTAGGCGCTAACTCCCATGATGCGTCATAATGTGGATTGGATGTTCACACGCGGGTATTAATTACATATTGACACCACTTTCGAGGTTCTTAACTCATAATGATTACTTTTCTTTAACCGCCAGCTTACTAACATCACTTTTCGGTACGGCGAGATCTTTGAAGTATCCGAGGATTTAACGTCCGTCATATCATACACTTTTCCCAATGGCCGATAATGCATTTGAACCCTCGTGAACCTCTTTGAACTTATTTCACCATGGTTTGAAACGGTTCACGGAATATTCCTGAAGGAGAGAAACTGTTCTGAACCTGATTGTACCGCCTAAACATCTTTGAACTACCTTGAACAAAGTTCAAAGTGGTTCAAGGCATTTAGAGAAGCTTAAACCTTCAGCATATTTAGGATTATTTCTCACGGCAGTTGCAAAACACTTGAAAAGGTGTTAGTCTTTAAAAACGATCCGAACATGACTGGAACCTAAAGAACCTATATGAACACCCTTGAACTTATTTCAATGTGGCTCAAGGACACAAGGGAAACAGGACAAAACAGCAAAAGGCTCTGAAATGACTTAAAGGATTGGTCGACTTGATGAATCAAGGACTATTGAGTGACGCAAGAGGAAAAACTGATGGACTACGAAAGTTTATGAAAGGATTACAAAGGCTCATCATGAAAAATGAATGGTGGGCTAACACACTTGTACTTCTGGCAGTTATTGCAAGGTGACGATCTTACAATAACTTGATCTTCTATCATGATGGATATCATATGGTTGATATCTAAGTAGATCATGATAGATCATATCTTGTAAATCAATATCAACTGAGAGATAGATATTGTCATATAGATATCTACAGGTTGTATTGTATTGATATACCATGGTGGATTAACATCCGTAAACAAACCATGTATACAATGTCCCTATGGTAGGTATCACACTGTGTGATACTTGTGTACATACCTTATGAACATCGTGAGTACTTGGTGAATATGATGAGACTTGATATTCGTAGGCCATTACTCTGAGTACTTGGTGAATATCATGTGACTTGATATTCGTAGGCCATTACTCCTAATATCATGAGATGATATCATTATGGTTGATATTCGTGGACATACCATACTCCTGATGTCATCGTGAGGTGACATCATTTATGGTGGATATCATGCGACTTATGCCATAACTCCTGATATCATGGTGAGGTGATATCTTTCTCTTACTTGAGATTCATGGTGAATATGATGTCACTTGATATTCATGGACATGTCATCTCTCTCCAGATATCACGGTGAGGTGATATCATTTATTCTACACAATTAATGGATCTATTGTGTTTTATTTCTTGGATAGAATTAATCCTCCCTAGCTAAGAGGGAGTGTTAATGTTTTGTAGCTTCGGTCAGATTATTCTAACCGATGAAATCAAATGCTAAATTAACCTATCAGCCTTAAGCATTTGATATCTATTCTCCACAAGATATGATCAGATTATTTGCTTTAATATGTTAATCTGATTACTTGGTTTAATATGTCAATCAATGAAGCATGATTATGAATTAATCATATGTATGTATCTTTTTTCTATTAAAGATATATGATTATAATTCATACAAAAACTGTTACATTCAAGTGTCATGCTCATACCAGCTACCAAAAGAGAGCCAGACATATATGATCGGTAGATTGTATATCATTCCTACATATACATCTAAGCTACACCTGACTGTCTATATCTGAAATAGAATTATAGCAGCAAAAGGATCAAAGGATCACTGTCAAAGTATAAAGCAATTACCAAAAGATCATGAGAAAGCTATGTATCAAAAGATCATCATATGTTATCACCATCCATGTAGGGTATCCATGTCATCCAACCTTGATGTCCTTCCATCCACCTGAGAACTTCATCCTGCCTAATATGCTACTCATAAGGATGTAACAGGGACTCGGCAACTGGGATATCAGGTCCTGGTATAGCAGTGATAGTGACTGCATTGATCCCTTGTCTTCCAGCTTTTTTGAGGTCTTTCACTTTTGTCATGAAATTATGAAGTGCGGCTCTGAAGGGGGCAAGCTCCTAGGTTTCTCTCGTCCAAGTGTATCCATGAGAGACCTCCCATGAGCCCAGTCTAACCATGCCATATTTGAATAGATCCTCCAACTTCTTTTTCTTTATCTTTATAACCAATGTAACCTGCGCAGCAATTCTATGAAAAATGAGTCTCTTAAGAGACTCAATAAAGGTTCCTGGAGGTACCACCAAAAACAATATCATTCCTCAATTTCCAAATATTCCACATAATTAAGACGGAAAGAAGAGCAAAAAAACTGCTAAAGGACTACTTCAAACCTCTAATTTGACCAGAAATGATCTCTAGAACAATGACTTCAAAGTGCTAAGGGAAGCCAAATAGCTTCCAAATCTCAAGAGCAAGGGGGCAGATAAGGAAAACATGACTGACAGACTCAGGGAGGCTGCAGAAGGAGCATAGGCTGGGTTCACCACTGGGAAGCCTAAAAGGCAGCCTGTGCAAGAGAAGATGCCAAAGGAAGCACTTGATTTTAGGTTCAGCAAGAGAGGACCAAAGATTACAAAATATTTTGGACCATTCCTCAGGCTCAAGGTTGAGGTTCCAGCAGGAGTTCAAGTGAGGGAAAATGGAGCAATCCTTAGTAAGAAGCCCATACAATTGCTTGGAGCTAGTTTTAGGAAGTCAGGTACCATCGGTCCATCTGAACTGGAGGTGGCAATCACTATCAACATAGAGCTCTTTAGGAAGGGAGAGATCTCTACAAGCATCTCTTATAACAGAATAAGTTCTAAACTGTGAATTAGGTAGGGCAAATCTGTTTTTCAATTCTTCCCAATCTAAAAGCAAGTCATTCTGGAAAATGTCTGCCAGGCAAGAGATACCTTTATCATTCCACTTCTTAGCTGAACACCCTTAGAGCAGTGCCAGTGGCTTCTCTCTAATTCTAACGCTCCACCAAATAGACCTATTACCACATATTTTATCATGACAGTGGATAACCTTATTATCTGTTATATGTATGTATTTAATAATGTATATGTATATATATTATTAAATACATACATATAACTAAAGTTAATTATACAATTCATATTAATCATGACTAATGGACATTTATTATCAATATGATTACATACATTAGTGTTGTGAGGTCTTCACAACTCGCCCCAATTTGGGGACCCCCTCTGAAATTTTTTGCAGGTGCTTGAAATCTGGTCCATGGGTGACAGCGAAATGAAGTTGATAGTTGCATTAAACTTTGATTGAAATGATGGAGTTTGTGGTCATCTTTCAAAATGCTTGAAATCTGGCAATGATAAACTTGAACT
>MU223996.1:523371-539393 GCA_018584345.1 Thuja plicata | reverse complement strand
CCTAGCGGCTCGTTAGGAAGCCTTGTGTGATACTCTAGTCTTGTTTCCTTCGAATCTTTGCACCTATGGGAGTAGCACCGCTGGTAAGCTTTCACTAGGTTCGATCCCCGTCCATTTGTTAACTTCTCCATCCTTAGGAGTAGCAGTTAAGCAGTGAGTAGATTAGTAGTTAGAGATTGGAGTGATATAAATTCAAGAGGAGAAGATTGGAGTGATATAAATTCAAGAGGAGAAACAAAGGGAATATATATTGAAAAGCTAGAATCCATCATCATCATAGTCAGAATTCAGTATCTTCAAAGAAACAACGTAAGCCCGCCGACGTGATTACCAGCAAATCACATCATTGTAACTGAGTTAGGATCCACAGGTAAAGAACCTTGGAGTGTTTCCTCACGCTTTTTGTGAGTATATGCTTTTCAAGAGAGGGTTGAGTGTTTGGTACCCTGTATCAAGCGTTTAGTCCTATATGTTATGTAGTGGTACAAAACCCACCATCAACAATTAGCAAATCGATATTGAGTATAGAAATGTTAACATACATAAGCATATCAATATTGAGTATCGATAAGATTTAATATATTAAGCAAGATCGATAATGTGTATCGATTAATCGCATATGATAAAGCAATCTTAATTGATAATGTGTATCGATTAACTAATGTATATTTTGTTGTTTAATCAGTGTTAGCATACAGATTTGCCATTCTATAAATTATCAATTACTTACTCTAAGCCCATGAAAGACAGCAATCTCAAACTAACAGTTGAAATAAAATGTTTAGATTTATAATTCTCTGAATTAAGGTACAACTCCCTATTTGATCTACAATGAATTTTGACAATCATACATTGCTTTCGCAAACACACTTTTAACCAGAAAGTGGATAAGGCTTTTTACAGCATTTCATACATCAACATGTCATGAAAATTGAATGAAAGATAGATACTTCAAAACTAAACGAAGCTCACAGACTTCAAATTCAGAACTTAATTTACCGAAAATAAAACTATAACTAAAAGCAAACTACAGAAAAATCCACTTGAAAACAGATTCCTGATATTCAAGAAATATCCCAACAAAGATCAATATGCTAATATAAACCAACAAATTCACACAGCATAAATTTTTGTTCCATTCATATCAAAAATACACCTTCAAGTTTCTTTTTCGATTAACCACTTAACTAACTGAAAATTAAAAAACAATGCTATCAAGTCTTGCCCTAATCTAACCGCAAAATACCATCCTCTAGTTACAGATTATCCTTGCTATAAATAGCCATCAGTCATTAGGAAACAGAAACTGGCATCCCGAGATACACTCTATGGGATCCAGTATATAACCGTTTTTACAAGGTCGCCCAAACCAAAGAAAACATAAACTAAAAAAAACTACCACTACTCTGTGATCTGTGAAGCATGATCATGGAGTGGTGGATGCGTTGGATCCCTTTGATTGGTCCTGTGAGGTGTCAACAGCGCAGGAGCTCCTCCATTCTTTATGCACCTCTACAACGCTTATGATCGTGGGCTGATGTGGCAAGGTAATATGAATTACCCTTTGCTTCAGAAACTTTTTATCCCTGCAGACCTGGGCAATTTTCTGTGTGTGCGCCTTGAGGTGATCAGTACATACTACTAGCATAGCTTCCATGTTGGCGAGGGCCGTGAAATCTTCTAGAGTGATGTCCTTAGTGTCTCTAATGGTGGTGACCTCACGTTCAAACTCCAGCAGCAATTCCTCTGCTCCTTTGATACCATGAGTATCTTCCTTCATGAGTGAGATATTCAAACATTTGAGATCCTTCTGCATGGTGTCCATTAACCCCTTCGATTCACTCAATAGGTAGGTGGTCCTATCATGACCAGATTTGATAATGGAGTTCCTCCACTCAATGCTCTTGATAGAGACGTATAGTGTCTTCATCCAACCCAGGAATAGGCTTCTCAGTCAGGAATTTACTCACCCCGTATTTTTCTATTTCATAGAGATTATTCATTACACTTAGCCATTTTTTCTTCTCTTTTTCCCACTCTATCAATTCCACCAGAATTTCAGCAACAATTGAGCTGACAACCCCATGAGTCTTGGTTAACTGGTGGATATAATTACTTCCTTTTTGCACCATGGCCTGGATCCATTTAGTATAAGCATCCACGATCAATTTGTTTTTCTGGATTTGGTCCAGGGTCTTCCTGACATCTGGCGAACGAGGATCAAATGACTATGGAGCCAAGGCCAAAGGAAGAGGGTTAGGATCCCGTACTTCTTGGATGAATTCCGCCATCCTTTTAATTGTTGCCTTCAACTCCTTTTTATCCCTCTCATCCTTAGAAGTCCTATGTAAGATCTTCTTTGTAGAAGTTTCCAGGTGTTTTGCATCAGCTACTCTGGTTGCTAACCCAAGGTCTATCTTCTCGACTGTGAAGTCGTCTGCAGTAGCTTCAGAGAGTTCTTTATCACCCTTGGGAACTGCACGTTCAGCATACTAGTGCCCTGTTTTCTCATCAATGTCCACCTTGGACTCTGTTCTGATCCTTTTAGGTTTCTCCGTGGAACCCAGGCATTTGCTTACCATATCTTCAACTAGCAGTGTTATCGGTAGGACATTTCTTTTCCTGTTGATAGATGTTTCTAACCATTTCAAAGTGGGGACAGGTGACTGCTGAGAGTCTGCCATTGCCTGTGTTGGACTAGTGGTCATGGAAATCATAGAATCTTTAACTCCCTGTTGATTATCCTTTCCAAAAGCAGCTTCTTCTGACATGGAGCATTGTGTGTTCTCATCCTTCATCGAGACATCCATCTTCTCGAGATCAATTACTTCCTTTTATTCAACAAGTTTGATTTCCTCTTTGTGAGCCCTGCTTTTGGAAATCCTCGTGGATGGAACTGGACGAGGGGACCTCTGCTTCTTAACTTTAGATTCAGCAGCTTTCTTATTCTTAGATTTAGATGAACCTGCAACAGAAACATTTTCATTAGAATTTGGGATAGCTTTTTCAACATGGGTATTAATAATTGATCCTCTTGTATTGTGCTTTTTGTGAGGAGGTGGCCTTTTGCTGGTAATCCATTTTTCAGTCCTTTTTATGATACAGAGAGTCTTGATGTGGATACTCTCTCTCTCCTCTATGTTCCAGTCAATTTCGGGGAGTGGTAACCCTTGAACCTTCTTTTCATACTGTTCATCAATTATCTCTTCGTCTTCCCCTTCTTCTATTCTAGTGGCATCAATGCCAGTTTGCAGAGTAACTATTTGATCAAGTGTGAATCGAAACTGTGACCTTCTGACTTCGAAATCATCCACGCAGTTTTCCCAGAAATCTTCCATCTGAGGAACATGATGGAATTCAGAAGGCAAGCTGAAATGCCGAGCAGCATATCCCCTGATATCAAAATCTCTCCTAGGTTGAAATGTCTTTAGTTTCAGTTTGTTTAATTCTTGCTCCAAATTAAGAGCATCAGAGGAATTCTTGCAAGTATAAAAACCAAGTTCTATAGGGAAACTAGACTTAGCTCTTCCTTTCCTTTCTTTGAGGTCCTTGTGTACATGGGCTAACTGACGACCAACCTCAGCTATAACATGCAAATCCAGAGCATATCTGGGCAATTTAAATGGCTCTCCCTTAAATCCACTAACTCTTATATAAGTAAAACTTCTGAACTGTATGAAAAAGCTCCCAAAAACATTAACAAAACTCTTAGCATCTTCTGACATTCTCTGTTCAATGTTCCCCTGCATTTCATAAACCAACCTTCTTAGAAAAACACCATTCAATTTCATACAACCGTCAACATAGAATTCCTTCTGCAAATGGGGGGTAATAATCATACACCTTCATATTGGGAACAGGTAGCTCATGATATAGGCCATCCCACTTCCTAGTACAAGCCAACACATAGAACAGATAGGAAGACATATAAAAACCTTTTGACCTTTCTGAGTAATTTGCCAGTTGATGATGAAGCTCATTAGCGATATTGTCTGCCCAATCAATGAACTTTTCCCCTCCCAAAGTTATCTGGATAAAGAAGTACATCCAGTCGTGTCAGTAATAGGCGTGATTATTACCTTTGATCCTATTAAGCAAAATCACTAACTCTGCAACCTCAGGCTTGAAATGATCTTTTGTAAGAGGTTTGGGTAGCCTTGACCCTCCACTTTGTGGTTCCAATAACCATTTTTTGGCAATCTCATTTCTATAAATCTGTCGCTTTGTTGAGAAAACAGATTGGGAGGAAGCAATGGTCCATCCCTCATAAGGATCTTTTTCTGGAATGCCCATTGCAGTAAGGATGACATCTCGGTTTATAAAAGTCAGAGGACTTCCATCAATCTTCTTAATACATCTATCCTCCCTATTATATCTTTTAGCACACTCTACTACTAGCTCTGGACAAGGGGCACTAAGGGGAATGTAGCTGCATCAGCTAGACCACTCAACACCACCTTTTCTATTAGGGAACCAGGAACAGGGCTCTTGATTTTACTGCGAATCTCCTCTAAGGCACCCCTTTTTATCATTGTGTCATCACACTCAGGTAATGAACTAACCAAGGGGGAGGTTCGTCCAAAATTTGGGAGTGGGGGCTTCATAATTCTTAAGAAAAATACACATAAAAAGATTGAGATTGCAGAAGGAAAACAGAGCCTTTCAATATCAAACTTTTCTAATGGCTTCAATTTCGAACAGGGACTCTGGAAGAGAGAAGCACTAACCTGAAAATTCAGCAAACTCTAAGCTTCTTAGGATGAGAGGATACCTCTGCTGCTCCGCCAATTTGACTTCACCAAAAAAACTTCACAATAAGACTGAGAGCACAACCTCTTAATTTATAACTGATTTCCTCATAAAATGCGCAAGATTTGCATTCAATGGTGATGCGGATGAATAAATCTCGATTAATGGCGACAAGAGGTTTCACCTGATGTAATCATTAAATGTTGCACTTCTTAAATGATTGAAATGACATATAAGTGTCACATCTAATGATGAATATATCCACGGCATGCGCAGATATATTTTTCTCCTGCCAGCTGTCACTTCGGTCACGTCACCGTTGTCCTTTCCTCCTTCAATACGCAGGCTTCCGTTGAACTGTGAACATTGATCTAGGCCAGTTCAAAAATCAAGTTCAATGTGTAACAAGACATTAATTCCGTTTGGTGTGTTTATAAAAAGACCACATGAGCGGCGAAAAAGGACTAAACCAAGCTACGCTTTATGCAAGATGAAGACCGCAATTGAACCTTGAACCTTGAACTAGACAAGTTCAAGATTCGGAGTTCAACGGGGGATTGTACTTTGCAAACCACACCGCTCACTTCCACATAAAGACGGAAAAAAAAAACACACCGCAAGGCGACCTTGAACTATGAACCTTGAACTAAGTTCAAGATTCAAGTTCAAGCGGCAAGGAGAAAATGCAAACCAGACTGAAGAATATGACATCTTTACTTCTAGGATGGCAAGGACCTGATTTTAGGAAATGATTAGATGTGGGATATGAGCAAAAATCAGGGGTAACAATCGGCATGTTATTGAAAGCCAAAATAATGATTAGTGAGACATGTTCACGTAGAGACATGTCTCTATGTGGACATGCTCCATGTAGAGACATGCCTCTATGTAAGCATGCCTCCTCATATAATATATATAGCGGTGATCGATACTTGTGGAGACACAGAAAAACATTGAGTGTTGAAACATAGCAATAACAGCAAATGAATAGTGGAGAAAAATATCGAAAGACAATATCGATAGCTGCAGATCAATATTAATATTCATCTCAGCAATATTCTTGTGGAATCGGTGAATAGCAAATACAGTCTTCAATACCTATCAGTTTGAGTTTATATTAACAGTAACAAAATCATATTGATATTGATATCAATATTGAAAGGAGAGATTCAATATTGAATATCAATAATTGTAGATCAATATTGACATAAAGAATTCAGTGATATTCTTGTGAGACATTACAGAAATTGTTTATAATATCGAACTGTGTAGTGTTCGATTATATCTACATTGAATATATGTACCAACATATTAAAGATATAAAATTAAAATTATACACATAAATCTGATCAAAACTTTAACATTCCCTAATCAATCGAAAATTCTGATGCTGTTATTCTCTAGGTTCTGAATTTCATAAGCGTTCATACACTCTTCTTTTGTTTGGTTTTGCTCTGAGTTAAAAAAGTTGTTACTGTCAGAACCAGTTTATGTACCCCTAGAAAACTTTGCGCATAATCATTTTTGTAATCAAGAATGAAGTTTTTCTTATTATATTGCCAATATCAGCTCACCTTTCCCATCAAAAGGAAAAATCTTTAAGTGTTGGAATTGTCTCGTTTCCATTAGAGTTTATGCAGAATGTTCGTCGTGAGAATTAACAAAGATCTGACTTTTGAAGAAGCTCCAACACAAGTGGAGTGAGAAAAAACAGCTCCATCATAGGCCAAAACAAAAAAGGACAAAAGGGAAAGGCTATATGGTGGGAAAATCTCCTATGGAACACACTAAGATAAGGGTATATAGTAAGGTGGTCATTTTCTAAACCATAAAAATGTGACTGGAAAATATCAGATTCTAGTCAAATGTATTAGTGCTTACTAAAGATCAAACTTTCTATTTTAGAAAAAGCTGCTTTTTTGTTTTTTGGTCATGCCCAAGATCAAGAAGAGAAGCACATAAATCAAAAGTTTATAATCTTTTAAAAGCTATTATATTTTTTCTATTTTTCTATTTTTTCTGTAAATTTGTGGTGGATGGAAATGATAGGAGGTTATCAAGGCAATTTCAAGCTTAGTGTGAAAATGGAATTAAAAAAAAAGAAGGTAATAAGAAATGAAATTTTTATCAAGGTCGGCATTCAAAAATGAAAAAAGAAATAAATTTAAAGGAAATTTTATCAAGGTCGGCATTCAAAAATGAAAAAAGAAATAAATTTAAAGGAAATTTAAAATTGAGTTTATATTCAAAAAATTCTTCAAATTGGCATTAAGTATCTAAAAGCTCTACTTGGAGTTAAATGATTAATAACGCTAAGGTGTCATGTGGATAAACTTCCACCTAGTGCCAACATTCCAAATCTTCACTTTCTAGCATCTAAAGGTCAATTCCTCCAATTAGTGTCAAGTTACAAAAACCTCCAACTGGCATTAAATGACCAAAAGTTCCAATTGGAGTTGAGGAAAAACTTCCACCTAACTTCCTCTACTTGGTGTCTATGGCTAGAAATTTCTACCATGGATTAAAATAGAATGTTTTAATTGCTAATAAAAGATGGAATGAAGAAAAATTGAGCACCCATGTTTGATTGGAAAACGAAAGGTGAAATTAGTTTTGATTTTTTAAAGCATAGAATTTGCCTATTTGTGGGTGAAGATTCACTTCATCCTTCAGAATTTCAAAAGCTTCTTGCCAAGGCATCACATAGAGCTACCATATCCAATCTATTTGGAGGATTAAGAAGCCATCCATTCCAAAAATCAGAGGTGTTGATTGTATGGTAGTTCCTAACCCTGTTTATGGGATCTCTCTGTGATGACCACCCCCAATCTGGTGATTGCAAAGTCTGATTTTTTGTCTTGCCTCTGAATTTTCTGAATTTTTTAAGGTTTTGTAATATTCTAGGTTTTTTTGTGTTTGTGTTTTTTTCTGTTTTTTGGTCTTTCCTTGATATTTGCAATTAATTGAAGAACAAAAAAAAGATAAAAAGCTGGAAACGAAACTACAGGAAGAACGTACAGCAAAGGACAATATTTATTTTTTTTTATTTGCATCAAACATTCGACAACATACCTGTATAGCCCAAGTACCGGTCCGATACAGAATTCTGGGCAGCAGTCAGTCAGATCTAACTGGTATTTTCACCATGGCCACCTCAAATAGGTTTGATCTGCTTTATCAGTCTGAATTTAGGATCTGATCGCCACTTTGGTTGGACTGAAACCCTATGCCCGGCTAGTCTTGGGCTGCAATGACCCAAGGGAAGGTACGGCTGGCTGGGTTTGCTGATAATTACTGATGAATGATGTTCAAGCAACCCACATCTGCAACTTACTACTTCAAATCTGTTCCCCCACACTTGTTGATCTAAGATTTCTTCACCACCAAGCTGGAAAATAATCTTTCCTGGAACCTTGTTGATGATAACCTGTGAGAGTACCCTTGGGTGATAGTTCCACACCTATAGGCACCTGATCTTCTAAGGATTTTCGATCCCAAAAGCCTGAATGTTGATGCTGAAAACCCTTGTCTTCACAATAGACCCAATCTCTCCAATTTTTCCATCCATAGAATAGAGAATGAAGTCTCCAAAAAAACACATTATTTCCCTTCAAAAGGGTCAACCCTTTTAGAGTTGCATATTTTTAATTTTATTGGTTTTTTTAAAAAAAAACTTATTTCCTTCAAGAAATTCAATCCTCATTATGTCTCCTTTTTATTTTATTAAGTTGTTTTTAAAAACAACTTATTGAGCCTCCCTAGGCATCATTCACATGGTGGCCCCCTTACTTGTTACTTTATTAAAATAATATAAAGTAACTTTATTGAATTAAATACTTTATTTATTTAATTAGAATATTAAAACCATTCCTTTAATATCCTATTTTATTCCTGAAAACCATCACCTGAACTCCAAACTAAAAACTGAATGCAGCTACCGGTCCAAGGGTGATGTCTAAATACAGCAAGGCCACTGCCAGTCTCATCCTAAAAAATAGGACCCACTCCTAAAATTTAGGAAACTATCTCAAACCATCCGAAATGGCTTAGAACGCTTCTAGACCTTCTCCCAGTCTCCTAAACAAAGGGATCCTCGAAAAAAAAAAGGAGATTAGAACTGCATATCTAGAAAAGCTTGTAAAGGCTCCACAATGCCCAGTTGGGTTCCCTATCCGCTCTGTTGACCTACGAGAACCCTGATCATAGGCCAACCCTTGCTGAAGACTAAATTGCCTAAGGAGGGGACATTACAGTCTGCCCTCCCCAAGATTGCTTGTCCTCAAGCAACCTCAACTCAAGATGTTGTAGTATCTACTCACTCTCCCACTTTGCATCCTCAACTGGTAAAACTCTCCACCTCACCAAGTACTCATTGATGATCCTCCTCAATCTCCACTCTCTAGTATCAATGATCGCCTCAAGGACAAGGATCCATTTCCCCTCCTCATCCAAAGGTGGTAGTGTTGTAGAAGGAACCACATTGTGACCAATCACCTTCTTGAGGCAAGATACGTGGAAGGCAATGTGCACCATGTTGTCTCCTGGCAACTCTAATTCATAAGCCACCTCTCCAATACGTCTGATAATTCTGAAGGATCCATGGTACGGTGGCTTGAGTTTGTCTACTCCACTCTTCTTGAGAGTGGACTGTCAGTAGGGCTACAACATCAAGTACACCATGTCACCAACCTCAAAAGACCTCTCAACTCTCTTTTGATCTGCATACTACTTCTATTGTTTTTGTGCCTTCTGAATATTCTCCTTTAGAGACCTCATGATGTCCTGACTCTCCTGAAGATCCTTCGCACTAGGCACCCAAGTATCTCCCAACAACAAATCTAAAAAGTTGGGTGCTTCATACCCATATAATGCCATGAATGGTGACATCTAAATAGACGTTGATAAGTGGTATTTTATTAATACTCACATAAGTGTAGCCACTTAATCCATGCCTTATGCTACCCTGCAATATAATTTCTGAGGTATCCCTCCACCCACTTATTAACAATCTTGGTCTGCCCATCAGTATGCGGGTGGTAACTGGTACTCAGAGTAGATCTGTCCCACTGAGTCTAAATAACTCTTGCCAAAAGTGACTCGTAAATTTGTTGTCTTGATCACTAACTATACTCCATGGCAATACGTGAAGTCTGAATACCTCTTAAAAAAATAGATCAGGGGTGATCGCAAAGAAGTGTGCAAACTTTGTGAGCCTATCGACCACAACAAAAATATGGTCCCTGCTCTAAACTCTAGGTAAGATAGTGATTGAAATCCATGGAAATGCACTCCCACTTCTGGTTAGGAATGGGTAGAGGTTGTGATAACTCTGCTAGGAAGGAATGCTCTGAATTGTTATGTTGACAAATAGGACACTCTCTCACATACTGAAGGACCTCAGACTTGAGACCTTTCCATGTGAACCGTTCCTGAATTTGTTGTAAGTCTTGAAGTACCCCAGGTGTCCTGCCATGGGAATATCATGAAAGGCTCTCAAAATCATCTTCTTCATCTCTGATCCTGATACTAAAAAAAACTCCCCTTGTAAATGATGAGCTCATTCACAACGGAGTAACTGTCATCCTGCACTGTACCATCAATGATGCCTCAGGCCCACTAGTCCTTGGCATACTTAATGATAAGGCTAAATTATTGCCTTTGTTTTGTATAATTTTAATACTCTGTTCTGGTTTTTGTTAAAACATTTGAGAGCCTAGCTAGTCAAAACTTGTGATAAAAGTCCAGATAAAACTGTTAAACCATGGGTAGATGTTTTTGACATACTTTGCCAATATTATACATATAATGCAGTATTTCATAAAACCATCAGAATATATGTTCTAACATCTGAATATTTAATTTGATTAAGCTTGTTGCATGAATATTTCCACGTCATAACTAACTTGGCAGGAGAGAAGCGGCTGGAGAGTGGTTGACAGCATTCAAAGAAGACCGTTGAAGACCAGCTATGGTGGAGTGATCATTACAGCACCAGGAAAACACGGCTGCTACAATGGAGCCATTATTCCAGGACGCGGGGATGTGGCGCACCTATATTCCCTCTACACTTAGTGCGTTGAATTGGTCATCTGAGTTTCATTACCCACACCACGGGCTGTTATTTCCATATTCTTCTCCGGCATGTTTTCAGCAAGATGGTTTTCCTTTCTGTTTTGTAATAATGTTCGATCCTCTATATATAGGGATGGGACCGATAGTTTGAAGTTAGAAAAGAGATAGATAGAAATCAGAGAAAAGGTTTTGGAAGAATACTGTTGTATTTTCACAACAATCTATTTCAAGTTCCATGTCTTGTTTTTATGTAATGAGCTTTTGAAACGCAATGAAATAGCTCTTGGTTTGCATTCTGTGTTCATAGTTTAGCAGAAACCGACCAAGGGGGCCCACTTGGGAGGTGGAGTAGGTTAGAATAGAATAGATTTCATTTCCAGCATTTACAAGCATTTCCAGTATTTCAGATATAAGTTACAATTTCTTCCTGCAGCATCGCAACTCGTGAGTGTTCCTGCAGCATCTGCAAGAATAGTTATAATGGATGTTTAAGGTTGAAATCTTAGGTTTCAGTAGAGTTGCAATTTCTAGCATTCATTCCAGTAAGAAGATAAATGTATTCTTTTCCTGCAACGCTAGTGTAGGTTTCTTTTATGCATTTTTACCTTCCTGCAGCATAAGCAGAATGACTCCTTAAGGAACCTAGTGCACATACTGTGCCGACCATTTCAAGTATACGTCCCTGGGTTGACGAGTTAAATGCACCTCATAACGGGAAAAATAGTCCTTAGATTGAATGAACCATTCCTAAGAAAGGCCTTGAGCATGATTATTATACACCTATTGTGAGGCGGTTCACTTAACTAAAATATACTCTCTTGGATCAATTGTAATCTCTCCAATGGAGCACAAATGAGGTCTCCTCGACAATGCATCAGCAACTACATTCTTCTCTGACATAAACAATGCCAAAGTCGTAAGCTTGTAGCTTACTCGCCCAATTTTGTTGCTAGTCATTGAGATGGCTTTGATTAAGGAAATGCTTTGTGCTATTATATTTTGTCTTAACTAAAAACTTGTTGCCCACTAAATACTGCCTGAATTTAGCCAAAGCATGCATAATGGCTAACATCTCCTTATCATATATGTTGTAGCTCCGCTTTGCACCTCTCAATTTCCTGCTCTCAAATGCTATCACGTGCTTATCCTGCATCAACATTGCACATTGATGCCCTCTCTAGAAGCGTCACACATCAACTCAAAAGGTCTGGTGATCTGGAATGGCAAGCATTGGGCATGAACTCATTAACTGCTTAAACCTGTCAAAACACTATTGTGCAAATTCCTCCTTTGTCAAATCGGTAAGTGGTGTTGCCTGCTATGAGAAACCCTTGACGAAGCATCGGTAGAAACCATAAAGCCCAAAGAATCCCTTAAGCTGAGTAAGGTTCTTGGGTGGAGGCCAATCAACAATAGCCCAGATCTTTGTCCAAATCAACCCTAACTCCCTCTGAACTGATGATGTGTCCCAAGTAGAGCAACTCTGTCATGCCAAACTTGCACTTGGACTCCTTGGCATACAAGGATTCCCTCTCCAAAATGTCTAACACCTCCTCTAGGTGCCTCAAATGCTCATCCCAAATCTGACTGAATACCAAAAAATCATCAAAGAAAATCAAAACAAACATTCGTCACTAATGTTGAAACAACCTGCTCATACAGGACTGAAATGTAGTTGGCGCATTGGTTAGGCCAAATGGCATAACCGGGAATTCGAAGTGCCTGCAATGACATATGAATATTGTCTTCTCCACATCCTCCTCTCTCATTCGTATCTAATGATAACTAGATCACAAATTGATCTTGGAGAAGTAACAAGCCCCGTTGTACAAGGGATGGGATATCGGTTCTTTATAGTCTTCTTATTCAAGGCTCGATAGTCAAAACACATGCGGAGTGTCCCATCTTTCTTCACCAACATAACTATGGATGCAAATGGGCTCCTACTAGGCCGAATATGCCCCATATCTAGCAACTCCTTAATTATCTTCTCTGTCTTGTCTTTGAGCCGCTTGGGGTGTCCGTACAAGGTGATGATGATGGGTTTAGCACCCTCCTCTAATTTGATGATGTGATCAATGTCCCTATCTGGAGGTCTACCTGGTGGTATGTCACCAAACACCTTACTGTGTTTAGTTATCATCTTCTGGATGTCGGGGGGTAATCTCGTTTCTACTGCTCCTTTGATGTAGGCATCACCAAACATTCCACAGCCCACTCTACTTGCTCATGTTTGACCAAAAATTCCATCCTACTTTAGGAAACCATCCGAAGACTCCCATCTGTCATGCCTCTCAATGTGTGCTTCCTTCCGTTCACTTCAAACGTCATCTCCATAGTACACAAATTGAGGTGAAACTCCCAATCTTATGAAGTCATTTCATACATAACACGATGTCCATCTCTCCCATATTCACCACATAGTAGTCCGCCTGGAACACATAATCATTCAATTGAAGAAGCAAGTTGGGGATCATCCTAGTGCGTGAGAGAGTGAAACCATCAGCAACCTTCACCCTAAACCCATCAAATTCCTCAAGCTTAAGCCTTTTTCAGACCACCAATCCCTCATCAATGAAATTATGGGTTGCACCTGTGTCCAACAAGGTGATGACACACTGGCCCTTAAGAACTCCTCAAATCCTAAAAGAACCTTCTCGTTGAATGCTAGAAAGTTTGGCAATAGGTCTATCATCCTCATGTTCCTATCCTATTCAACTGCACTTCTACCTCACTTTCACTTGCTTTTGTTTACTGGTCTTGCTTTTGTTTACTGGTCTGAATTTTCAGAATTAGTTTGATCACCTGACAAGTACTCCATTTTATTTGCTTTCCCCTTTGTAGAAAACTTATGTTTAGGGTCCCATAACTCCTTGCATTTGAAGCATAAATTACTAAGTCTCAAGTCATTTAGAGTCTCACCATTAGGTTTTTGGAAGGGTTTCTTTTGCTGGTCTGATCCCCTCTGAAATTTTTTCTGGTCCTTATTGCTTGGGAATGGTTTTGATGAGAACGTGTTCTTAGGAGTAGCAAACTCCATATTCCTGGCTTTCTTCAGGGCCATCGATAGGGTGGGTGGATCAAAGGGGTGGGTGGATCAAAGGCCTTAAGCCAACCACGTAAGGGCTCTAAAAGCCCCTCAGTGAAGAGTAAAATCAATCTCCTCTCTGAAATATTTGTCACCATCACTAATAGCCCTTGAAACTCAGTAATGTAAACATCTAAAGATCCATACTGCTTGAGTTGGGCAAGCTCCCTAAAATACATCTCCGGATCTTTCCGATCAAAGCGTTCGATGACTTTATTAGTGAACTCATTGTAGGAGGTAATATAGCGGTGTCCCAAAGTAATAAACCTGTGGTACCACCACTCATGGGCTACCCATCCAAATGCAGAGTAGCAAACTTAATCGCCTTGTCCTCCATCATGGGGCTCAAAGAAAAGTAATTGTCAATTTTTTGCACCTGTGCCCAAGCTCTACACCAAACTCCTCCATCGAAATGTGGCAAGGTCAATTTGCCCACAATTTGCTAGAAATCCCTCTTACCATGTGAAGCCATGTGATCTGTTGTGCCCACTGAACCTGCTCTAAGTCTCTTTTGTCATATGAACTGATCAAGAGTCAATAACTCCCTGATCTCCAGTGGTAAGGTCATATACTTTGTATAATGATGTTGAATCTCCTCTACTGTTGAGATCTGTGGTTGAAGCCCTCGGCCTTGTCAGGTAGGTAACTCCTCCCGTTGGTTGAAAACAGGTTGTAAAGGTCTTAGAGTTGAACTGGAAGCTATAGTGCGCTGAGGTTGTTCCTCCTGTGACTGATTCTGCTTAACCATTTGTCCCAACAACTGAGACATCATATCCATCATAAAGACAAATTTCCTCTCTATACTAGTGTTGGGACTGATTGACCTAGCCCTCTCCTTATCCTTCTCGGCCATGGTACCTATACTCTTTTCCCTGCCACTAGAATCTGACCTTTGAAAACCAAGAATGTCAGAAGCAGTCTCTCTCAGAAATTGATGGTGACTACCACTGTATGTGATGCTCTTTCCTAGTGTAGGTCTGCTATTTCTATTCACTCATCAAGGGTTTCTTCTCTGTTCACGGGATGGCAAAAAATTTTGTGCTTTGATACCACTCTGATGACCACCCCCAATCTGGGGATTGCAAATTCCAATTTTTTTGTCTTTCCTCTGAATTTTCTGAATTTTTTAAGGTTTTGTAATAGTATATATTTTTTGGGGGTTTTGTGTTTTTTCTGATTTTTTGGTCTTTTCTTGATATTTGCAATGAAGTGAAGAACAAATAAAAGATAAAAAGCTGGAAACAAAAGTACAAGAAGAACGCACAGAAAAGGACAATAATTTTTTTTATTTATTTGCATCAAATTTTCAACAACATGCTCGTACAGCCCAGGTACCAGTCTGATACAAAATTCTGGGCAACGGTCAATCACATCTAACTGGTATTTTCACCATGGCCGCCTCAATTAGGTTCGATCTGCTTTATCAGTCTGAATTTAAGATTTGATCACAACTTTGGTTGGATTGAAACCCTATGCCCAGCTAGGGTTGGGCTGCAGTGACACAAGAGAAGGTACAGCTGGTTGGGTTTGCTGATAATTACTGATAAATGATGTTTAAACAACCCAGATCTACAACTTACTACTTCAAATCTGTTCCCCCACACTTATTGATCTCAGATTTCTTCACCACCAAGCTGTAAAATAATCTTTCCCAGTGTAATGGACACCCCTGAATGCCCAAAAACTAAACAACTGCTGATAGGAATTATGTCAAACAGTTTGCATTCAACTCTTTATTTCTCCAATTAATATTTTAAACCCCTTATAACTCCGGAAATCAAACATTATTTGTTTGTTGTGTTTTGTGCAAGGAATTGGAATCATACAACATAAACAAGAAAGAAACTACAATAATATGCAAAGCGGACAAGGAACTACTGCCAACAAAATGTTATTTCCAGAATGAATAAAACCAAATACATGGCAGATTTATCAACTCACTAATTACTCCAGCAATATTGGCATAATACTCCAGCCCATGCTTTTGAACTTGCTGCTACAGTGACGTGAATAGTGCCGCGTGAATAGTGTCACGTGAATAGTGCCGCGTGAATAGTGCCGCGTGAACAGTGCTGCTACAGTACTTTGTCCTTCAATCATTCCACTACCTTCA
>MU223996.1:502321-518355 GCA_018584345.1 Thuja plicata | reverse complement strand
AAATTAAATGTTACTTTAATAACACTTCAGGCATTAAAATATATTATCAAATGGACTCCGAATAGCGCGAGTAATAGCTCGTCGGAAAGCTCTCGCCGAGGAGTATCAAATCCAATCACCAAAATTGCCCTCTGCTGTGTCCTGTTGACTTACTAAAAATAGTAAGTATGCCTGAAACTGAATAAATCAACTCCGTTTTGGCCCAAACTGGAAATGACTAGGCCAAAACACTCTAGGATCCCTTTAAACCCTTTGTTAGCCCTTGGGACCGTGTAGAACTAGGCTAACAAACACACACTTGGTCAACTGCTAAAGTGGGGACATTACACCCAGAACCCTGTTGATGATAACCTGTGAGAGGACCCTTGGGTGATAGTTTGACACCTGTAGGCACTTGATCTTCTGAGAATTTTCGTTCCCAAAAGCCTGAATGTCGCTGCTGAAAACCCTTATCTTCACAAGAGACCCAATCTCTCCAATTTTCCCATCCATAGAATAGAGAATGAAGTCTCCAAATAAATGCTTTATTTCCCTCCAAAAAGATCAACCCTTTTAGGGTTGCATATTTTTTATTTTATTGGTTTTTTTAAGAAATAATTTTCTTCAAGAAATTTGATCCTCCTTTTGTCTCCTTTTTATTATATTAAGTTGTTTTTAAAAACAACTTATTGAGCCTCCCTAGGCATCATTCACTTGGCGGCCCCCTTATTTGTTACTTTATTAAAATAATATAAAGTAACTTTATTAAATTCAATACTTTATTTATTTAATTAGAATATTAAAGTCATTACTTTAATATCCCATATTATTCCTAAATAACCATCGCCTGAACTCCAAACTAAAAACTAAATGCTACTACCGGTCCAAGGGTGATGTCTACATATAGAAGAGCCACTGCAGTCCCCTCCTAAAATTTAGAAAACTGTCTCAACCCATCTAGTGACTCAGAATGCTTCCAAACCATCTCCTAGTCTCCTAAAAAAGGGATCCTCCTAAAAAATAGGAGACTACAACTGCATATCTAGAAAAGCTCGTAAAGCCCCCTGCAAGGCTCCACAAACCCCGGTTGGGTCCCTTATCCACGTTGCTGACCTACGGGAACCCTGATCGTAGGCCAACCCCTATTGAAGACTGAACTATCTAAGGAGGGGACGTACACTCTCTTTAGCAGTTGTTTGTTGCTTGGGCCTGTAGCTAGTTTTGGCTACCTCTGTTTTGTATGGGTTTCTGAGGGTAGACAATTTAATATGGAATTCTTGAGCATTAACTACATATGCTCCATTACTAAATGTAATACTTTTCGATTAATATAATGGATGATAGCTCTTACCAGCTATTTACCTACCAAAGAAAGTATATATTAATAGATTTTATTTATATTTAAAGAATAAATTATTCTTTTTAAATCCTAACATTTCAACAACATAAAGTAAATGTTAAATATGAAGATAAAATTATAAACGCCAAAAAAAATAGAAAAAAAAATTGCTTGAATGAATTGTCCTTAGAGTTTTTAAAAATCAAATCACACAATATCTGACACAACGCACGCGTGGGTACAATATCCAACATGTATCTAAGCCATATCATACCTGTATCCATATCAGGTATAGTTGTATGCATGCCTAGGAACAGCATGGGCGTATCCGGCTACTACGCTACATGCACACAAGTTGGGAGGAGAATCTGGATAGTGCCTTCATTAAAATTACATAGAATACTAGATCATTTTTATGTAAGCTAGAAGCTAGAATTCGGAACCAAGCCGCATTTATCTTACTATTTCTAGTGATAGTTTCTATCTTTTCCTATAGATAACTTTTTATATTGAGCATTTAGGTAAAACTGATCTTCTAACCTAAAAGATCTAAGAGTGCAATGTTTATCATGGTATAATTTAGCTCTCATCTATGTTCTTTTCATATATTTATGACACTTATTTAATTGATCGGAGAAAACTCTAACACTATAGCATTAGTTGGCAATCATTGCTTAGATATACTTTATTAGGATACATTATTCAATAGGCAAGAAAGATTTGAAATACACACTGCTTTATAATAATTCATTGTCGTTTTAAATGATAAACTATTGGCTACAATATTTTTTCCTCTGTTGTACAGAAATGAATTCTCATATCTATATTGTTTTATCATATATGAATTCTCCTTGAGGGATTAAGTACAGAAATGGTAGGTGGTTTGTGTATTGTTCAAAAATCATGTTTTCCTGTAATGTTTCTATGTTCGATTATATAGATGAATAGCCAAAGGTCTTGGTCAAAATGAGATATCAAATTCTATATCAAGCAATTTCCAACTTCCATATGCTACCAACTCTCCTCTTTGTATAGCATTGTTGTAAAGAGCCTGCCTGGCTCTAACCCTCAATTTGACTACAAAAAATTCTTAAAGTCTGGAATTCTGATTTTTTTTTATTTTTTCAGCAATACATATATAGTTTGTTGTGTTTTCCAAACAATTGAAATGCATCACAAACAACTTAACTCAAATAGCTATACATATTCCATTGGAAATCAATTAATTCACCTTTCAACTCTAATTGAAAATGTCTTTGCAATATGTAACAATTACATTCATGAAAGAAATCATTAAATTAAAATAAAAACCTGCAAATGCTCTCCATGCTTTCATACTAACTGGCCGCGGCCCCAACAAGTGATAGCGGCTGCTAAGTTGACTGGCCACGACTGAAGAAGAGAGGACGGCTGCCAATAATAAGTGTCCACGCCCAGCAATGAGCTGATATCAAACTCTTACGCAATACAAATTCACTCCTCATTAATCACACTCTCAGCCACTGAATGTAGCTGAAGATGATGCACAATTCACTGGAATATTTCACCAACTCAAGGTGTTGATTACTGTAAAGAATTCACAATTCTTTCAGCATACAAATACTCAAACCCTTGAACTTCTCCCAAACTCTAACCATATTTTTTCATGAATGAATGAATAGCATAATGAATAATCCATTCGATTTCTTCTCCATGTCTTTTATAATCTCTCCACAAAAAATCGAACCCTAGCTTCTTAATCACACATTTGACTTACATAAAGACTATGCTTTATGTGCACATTTGAAATATAATAAACTATTATATTTCTTTCCACTTTAATGATGAAAAGGGACCCTTTTATTAAAATAACCATAGTCTGACACATAAGGTCCCTGTTTTATGAGCTCGGGATTTAAAACTTCTCAACCCGGTTCCAACGAGCTATAACACTAAGATGCCCAAAATACAATCCCAATAAAAACAACCTTAGCCTATTTAATTAAATAATAATCATAATTCACTTGTCTTGCGAAAACAACTGAGGAAGCATCAGAATCAAAATATGACAGCACAGGAGTGGTCCTAATGATAAAACATGATGAATGAACTTGACTGGGTGACTTACTAAAAATAAACGCTCCCTCCAAGAATCTTGGAGCCCAAACCGGAAGCCGGAAATAAAATCTGAGAGCATCATATAACTCCTCTAAATCGTCTGAGCTCCGTGGAACCAACTGTTGACTTACTATAAATAGTAAATCCCTCAAAACGGGGTCACAACCCACAACAGGGTCCTCTAATCACCGGTATTAGCCTACAAGGACCCAATGATAGGCTAAATCCACTAACTCCAATGCTCACTCAAAATGAGGACATTACAATTGTTGGCATTATTAAACAGTCTGGATAACTGAGAGGGGGGGGTGAATTAGTTATCCCCAGATATTTTTAAACTTAATTGATCTGATAGCAATGTTAATCCAATCAGATAATAAAAACAGTAATGAATATGAAAGCGTATAAGAAACACCATGCACAATGAACACGAGGTTTAAGTGGAAAACCCAATATGGGAAAAACCACGGAGAAGTTGATTCTCGTGAATATAAACACCGGTTAAGGTGATTTTTACAATGAAGGCTCACTAAAGGTAGGCTCATAGTCAGTGGGCTCACTGTCGGTCAGGCTAACTGACCTAGATACAAAAACCAGCTATCACAACCAATACGAAAAATGTCTCACAATCAAAACTTGAATTGATGAAGTTGCATCTGTACATGCATGAATTCAATTCCAGTTAATAGCACAGTAACTATCTGCAGCAGATCCGGATAGGAATCAACTGCAAAACCCCTTCTCTACTTCTTCGCACAAACTTTGTATTATATCTCCTTTCGCTAACTATCCTTTTTCCTTTTCGCATCACCTTATCTTCACCTTCACACTACTTCGCACTTTGCATCCATTATCCATAACCATCATATGAAAACAAAAAAGATGATCTACATATATACCCGTAGAGATGATAAAACTTCATAATCAATCGGCCTACCAAACATGTCGGCATGAATAACAATATTGAAATATGGTGGAATAATGGAATGGTGTGTAATGAGAGGGGAGGGGTGAATCAATACCCTTGAAACTATTATCTCTTTATCCTTTAGTAATCTTTACTTGTATTACCGACCATATTGCTTTTCTATCTTATGCATGTAATATCAAAACATAAATTTAGTTGCATGTAAACAATCATAGAAACATTCATGAAATTCATTGACACGTGACACAAGAATTGGTAACGTAGAAAACCCTTGTTAGAAGGTGAAAACTGTGATGGGGATGAAACCCACAAAGCTTCACTATCTGCAGAATGGAAGGTGTCGATTAAGGCTACAAGTGTGATCACTTCTTATGATCTTACCCTGTTAGGAGTAACATTTGAGACTTGTTAAGGTCTACTTTGTTAAGAGATTTTAACAACACTGTTAAGTGTGCACTCGGTTGAGAGATTTACCAAAAGACTGTTAAGTCCACCTTCTTAAAGGATTTCTTCTATTTGCTACAATTGTTAGAGAGTAGTCAAAAATACTTGTTGACCTGATAGTATGCAATCTTGAATTGCTAAATACAGATCCTTTAAGTTCACAATCTATATGTATCACCTATAGTGATTGATTGATACCTTTGTTCTGCTCGGTAGCCTTGAATCTTGTTCTTCATAACTGAATTTTGTCTTTTGTGTCTTTCTGCATGAAACTCTATGTCTGATCCTTTTGATGTCTACTGCGACTACAATCATGATGTCTGATTGATTACTACATCTATTTATTCAGTGTATTGACCTAACTTAGGTTTCACGCTTTACAATAAAAACTCTATGATCAAAGGTTTACAACTTGACCTTAATCTCCTAGTTTGCATGTTTACAATCAATTAAACTGATTAAAACAATTACATATGCTTTACTTGATCCTCAAGAAATGGTTTTACAGCTAAGCATTAAAACTAATTATAAAACTTTAGTTCTTTATCAGACGTGTATCTCAGATCCACTTTTCTCGGGATATAAACTGTCTCTCGGTAGACTGGTGCTCGGTGATGTCTCTGAAGACATACTGCTCTCCGGTTCCTTTGTGAACTGTGTTGTCGGTTTACTCTGTAAACTCTCTCGGTGATAGTGTTGATACTGATTTCGATGACCTCTGTGAACTGTTGTGTCGGGTTGCACTATAAACCTGTCTTTCGCTGATCATGTTACCGACAGTTCAAAAATTGTTTCCTTTGTATACTAATGACAAAATATGATCATCAATCTCCCCCTTTAGCATTAGTATCAAAAACAAATATGTGTAAACTGATATGTTTAGTATATACACCAAGTGTTTACCTTGTCAATAACTCCCCCTATACACATGCATCGGTACAAGTGCAATGTATGAATTGTATATACATGTTTGCCTTGGTACATTTTCTCCCTTTTTGTATGTACACATGTTTTCCCCTTTTTACTAAATATATGTATACATTGTTTCCCCCTTTGAGTATCATACTATGTACACATTATATTTCCCCCTTTTACATCATATTTTCCCCCTTTTTTTGAAAATAATGACAAAGGTGTAATACTTACAGCTTGTCAAAGATGTGTGAATGGGATTTCTTTATGTCTTTCATCATCTTCTCCCATTTCTCCTTGAGGTGTTCCAGGGCCATGTGCTCCAATGTTATCCTGGCGTGCATGTCATAGATATTGTTGGTGACAGACATTTCCGGGGTGGCAATTAGTGTTTTTGCCGAAGTCATGTGTTGTTGCAGTAATGTGAGATTCGATAGTAGTAGAGCTTGGAGCTCGGTTACCTCATCTCGGATTTTGGATTCTGCCTCTTGAATCTCAAGTCTCAACCCTTGAGATTCTACAAGCTTTTCATAATGCAACTTGAACGCATTGTCATCGGTTGTGAGACCTTGTGCACTAGCATTAAGATTTGCATCTATCTTAGCAATCTTTTCACTATTCTCCTTAGTGAATTGCTCTATGATGCATAAGTTTTGAACTAAGGTTATAACTTCTGAAATAATTGGTTCCAATGTATTGACCACTTCAAATAGCTTTACCTTGTTCTCTGCCACTTCTTGGCTGATTTTCTCTGTTAGTTTGTATTGGTACTTCTCCTCTACACGTTCTTCTATCACCTTGTCAGCTTTCACAATCTGTGATGTAATGGCCTCAGTGAGAACTGCTAATTGATCAAGTATTGGTGCACTTTGATCAATTTGAGTGTCGAGTACTATCTGCAATAGTATTTCCTTTGTAGTTTCTAGTACCTGTGTGTCTTTGTGCTCCTTTTTGAGCTTATCTTGTAGGGCTTTCCTTTTACAGAATTCTCCATACCTTGTTAGTGACTCATAATCCAGTGTTCTCGGATCACAATCAGGCATTTCTATAATCTCATCCAAGGTGACTGGTGTTTTATTCTTTTTTTTCTTCTTCTTCTTTGAAATTGTGCTGGAAGCAGGGGAATGTAGAACTATAGCTAGTTCATGCTCTTTTTCTTGCTTTGGTGAATGGATGGGAGGTGTGGTGCCTGTTGTTTGTTGCTCAGTATTAGCCTGTTGGTTGGTAGTGGACGTCTCCACATCAACCTTGTCTGTATTTGCAGCTTTGTGTGCCTCTTCGGTTTCCTTGGCATCACTCGGTTTCTCCTCTCCACTTGTTTTCTGCTCCTTATTTGTATCTTGCAGCTTCCCTTGTTCATCACCTGTGTCTATTGGATTGTTTGCATCAGGTTCAGGTGTCTCCTGTTTTTCTTCAGATATGATATTGATAGCTTGTATCAATAAGGGCATGTGACCTGGTATGTTTACCTGTGCAACATCCATTGTATCCTTTTCCTTTTCTTGCTCGGTGGCATCAATTATATCTTCATCATTCTTTGGTTCATCATCAGAAACAATAAGTGTTATATCTTTTATGATGACCTTAGTTGAATCCCCTAATGATTGAAGTATCTGAGGTATATACTTGCCTCTATTGTCAAATCAATTGGATTGATATCCTCGGTGTCATTTATGAAGATGTGCACTGGGCTCGGTGTTGCTTCCTTCTCTTCATTGTGAGGTGTCTCGGTTAAAAGCAATACCTTCTCAGGGCTTGATGTATCCTCCTTAGGTGGATTGAATATTTCATTCCATGTCTCATTGCTTTCTTTCTCTAGCTCTATTAGACTGCCCTTTAGTACTTTGTAAGCTCTCATCTTAGCTGAAAATTTCTTTGAATGCTTCTTCATCATTTCATCAATTTCTTCAACTTTTGACTCGGGTGGCATGATTGTAACTAGGGATCTTTTCCTTATCTGTTTCTCTATATGCAAGGCATATGTCCATCTTGTTGATATTCTGTCATTAAGCTCTTGTGACATCATCTTATTAAATTGTACAGGTACATATTTGAATGCAATCATTGCCTTAATGATGGCTTCTTCTATCTTATTCTGATCCTCGGGTTTCAGAGTTAGCCATTGTCTAATCTTAGGATTTGATATGCTACCTGATTTGATGATTGATGCTGCAATCTCATCAATTGTTTTAGGAATTTTGTTCTTTGTAGGTTGGAGTGCTTGTTCACTCTCATCCTGTTCAGTGTCATCCTTGTCCTCTTTTCCTCTAATGTATTTTCTCCTTTGCCTCGATACCTGTTGCCCGGTTTGAGGCTTTCTCTTATAAGTCCTCACTGTACCTTTCTTTACCGGTGGTGATTTTGCATCTTTTGTAATCTGACTTCTAGTTCTTGATGCAGCAGTAGTTCTTGGTTTCTTTGTTGGTGGTGCATCAGACTCAGTTGACTCGGAGTCACTCAAATTTTCATCTTCACCGACGGGTGACTGTCCCTCGGTGTCTCCTTGTTGTTCTGACTCTTCATCGTTTACCGATAATTCCTTTTCTAGTGTTTTCACCATTTTTGTTTTCTTCCGGTTTATCTTTTTCACTACCAAGTCTATTTTGATTCTAGACTTAGCTTCTTCATAGGTTTCAAACCTTGCCAATGATTTATCTACTGGTTCATTCAATAAGGTTTCAATAGCATTTGTTGCCTGATCAATGTTGATCTCATAATCTAATGGTGCTAACCATGATGTCCTTGGTACAACCGGTTTGATTAGAGTGGTGTCGGTATCCACTATGAAACATATGTCATTTTTATATTTCTCTACTAGTTGTGCAGGGATTCTCATTCTCTTTTGCATTCTGTCTTTGAAAGTGGTGAAGTATGCATCCATGACAGATGTGAAGTTGTCCCCTAGTGACCTAATAAATTCACTAATTTGTGCAGTTATAGGTTTGGTAGTGTCCCAAGTGACATTACCGACAAAGGGGAAGAAATTCTGAAAGTAAAAGAATGTGCACATGAGGAGGGAACCGAACTTACAAGTGTTAGATTTGGCTGATCTAATTGTCCTCATGTTTTCTTCTAGTTGCTTCAGCAGCAACTCGAATAAGTCCAGTTGAATTCCTTTCTTCACAATTTTATAAGCAGTGTCAACTGCTCCACATGCTATGATATTCATCCTGCTTGCTTGGAATATTTTGTATCCAAGTACACATGCACCGAGTTTCAGCTCGGGGTTGGTGATTGTGCTGAGTTTCAAACCTCTGCCATCCCATTCTTCCTTAGTCATTTTCTCAATCTCAAGGCGTGAGGCGTGTTTTAGTGCTTTAGCCTTGTCGATGATTGGGTATCCAGTGATTGCATGAATCACATCTTTTGTGATTGCCTTAGGTTCATCCAACCACATTTTTCTTTCGTGCACTCGGCTAAGCACTATTTGAATCCACTCGGTTTTGAACTCTCTCGGGAACATTAGGGCATTTGTTAACCCTTTTACTTCTAAGTGCTTGTACTCATCTTTCAAGTTTCCATCCTCACAAAGCTTCTTATAAGCTTCCTGAACTTCAATATCTCCGATCTCTGCAATCTTGCAGTGGATGTAAGCAGTGGATGTAAGCATGGATATCCTCGACTAGCAAAACCCTAGGAGGAATTCCCGAAAACGCTCCCATTTTGTCGGGTTGGGCAGCAACCTCGGGACAGAACTTATAATGTGGCTCCTCACAGGTTGAGTTCTTGATCAGATTGATCTTTTTGTCCTTAACATTCTTCATCTTTGAGACGCGCGAAGTAGTCGCCATCGTTTGATAAAATTAGGGCTTTTTGAAAATAAACTATAGGCTCGGTGAGTTCAGATACTCACTTGATCTTCGTTGTAGATGCTGGATTTTTGTTGTAGTGGCCGTGAATTTGCTTGTGAATCTCTCTGCAACGTGGTCGCTCTTCTTCGCTCTGTTCTTCGCTCTTAAACGCTAGGTGAATGAATGAGCTTTTCGTAGCCCTTTTATAGGCGATGCCCTAAGTGGTGCAATAAATGAAAAAACCTACTTCTCGGTTGTCGACGACGGAGTCGCTCGGTCATCACGCAAACATCTCGGTTCGGTGAGTATACTCTGCTCGGGGTAAGTGTCAACTCAATTGACCTTTTACATGTTCATCGACGATGCTCGGTGTATACTGTCAGCTCATGTTTACCGACGGTTCTCGGTATACAGTATTAACTTGGTTGCTTTTTCTATGTACACCGACGATGCTTGGTATGTATTGACCGACGAGACCAGATTCACAAAATCATAACAAGTAATACCATAGTGCATCTTCATTCATGCTAATTGGCATATTATTTGTTGTATATAGGAACTGATGTAAAATACAGCTATGTAGAGTGCAGTTCCATACTTACTTGTTTTGCTTAGGTGGGGGTGGTGATATCACCAGATCCATTGGATGAGGTGTCACCAACTGCAGTGCTTGGTCCAGCATCATCTTTGCTTGAAGCTTTCCTCCACATTTGATTTCTCATTCTCCTGATATCTTCAATGGTGTTTCTATTAGCAAAAGTGCTTGACTCTGTCACTCGGTCTCTGCAGTCTTTGCTTAGATGACCAACCTTATGACAGTGTAAGCATGTCATTCCGGAGTTAGTCCAATTCCTAAACCTTCGTATCCATTTCCTCATGCAGTTTGCAGCTATATGACCATATCTACCACATGTTGTGCAATTTACCCATGTGTTGTAATCCAAACATATGAGTTACCTACGCTTCTCGGTTGATAAGGATTTTCTTGTTCTTTTGGTTTCCATGCTTGCTTTTTCTTTTTCCTGCATTCGTTAGATGTGTGCCCATGCATTTTGCAAGTAGAACAATATTTTTTCATGTAGGATTCCTTCTTTGGTTTGTTTACCTTAGATCTGCATTCATATGCTTTATGTCCATGCTTGTTACAGTTATAACAATTACCTAAGAATGTAGACATAGATTTAGGAATACCTTTAGCTTTGCTCCTGCAAACATTTGATGTGTGGCCTGGTTTTCCACAGTGATTACATGACTGCTTCTTTCGTCTTGGATTTGTGTAGACATCTTTTTGATCATATTGGTTTGATGATTCTCCATGCTCGGTATACCCTTAACCGGTATTGTTGATGACTCTTCTTTGTCCATTCAGAAAATCATCCATTCTTTTTGTGCTTTCTTCAGCTTTCTTGATCATATCATTGTGTTGTTGAATCCTTGCTTCATGCTTTAGTTTCTCATTCTCTTCTCTTAGTTCACCAATAGCTTCCAATTTCCCATTGAGTTCTATGTTCACTCGGTTGGCCTCATGACTCATAAGAACTATTTGATTGGTGATCTCAATGTGATGTTCAGTTAGTCTCTGTATTTCTGATTCTTTCTCTTGTAGCTTTTCAGTGATCTTCATCCTGTCATCAATAGCTAATATTCTTTCTTGTTCAGCTTGTCTAGCATTATTCATAACATCAATCATTCTTACCATCTGTGTCTCTTGACCGATTTGTAGTATCTTTACTTGTTCAATCAGATGTTGATTGATTTCATTCAGATTTGTAATGCTTCCTTCTGATGTGTCAGATGTATTACTAGATGTAGATCCTGATGACTCAAATAAATCAGGTATCTCTTCTTCATGATAGTCTGTTTCATTGTAGCGAGATGTCATTGTTTTTCTTTCATCCAATAGTTCTCTCATCTTGATTCTTGTTGCTATGTATTGCTCATAGAAGATCTGTATCTCCAACTTTTGATTCTCAATATTCTTGTCAAGCTTATACCTTTCCATTGTATGGTCTTTTATCTTAAGTGATTTAAACTTTTCCAAATAAGAGATCTAGCTCTGATACCAATTGTTGGAATAATGGAATGGTGTGTACAGAGAGGGGAGGGGTGAATCAATACCCTTAAAAATTTTATCTCTTTATCCTTTAGAACCTTTACTTGTATTACCGACCATATTGTTTTTCTATCTTATGCATGTAATATCAAAACATAAACTTAATTGCATGTACACATTCATAGAAACATTCATGAAATTCATTGACACATGACACAAGAATTGGTAACGCAGAAAACCCCTGTTAGAAGGTAAAAACTGCAGTGGGGATGAAACCCACAAAGCTTCACTAACTGCAGAATGGAAGGTTCCGGTTAAGGCTACAAGTGTGATCACTTCTGATGATCTTACCCTGTTAGGAGTAACATTTGAGACTTGTTAAGGTCTACTATGTTAAGAGATTTTAACAACACTGTTAAGTGTGCGCTCGGTTAAGAGATTTACAAAAAGACTGTTAAGTCCACCTTCTTAAATGATTTCTTCTATTTGCTACAATTGTTAGAGAGTAGTCAAAAATACTTGTTGGCCTGATAGTATGCAATCTTGAATTGCTGAATACATATCCTTTAAGTTCACAATGTATATGTATCACCTATAGTGATTGATTAATACCTTTGTTCTGCTCGGTAGCCTTGAATCTTATTCTTCATAATAGAATTCTGTCTTTTGTGTCCTTCTGCATGAAACTCTATGTCTGATCCTTTTGATGTTTGTTGCGGCTACAATCATGACGTATGATTGATTACTACATCTATTTATTCAGTGTATTGACCTAACTTAGGTTTCACGCTTTACAATAAAAACTCTATGATCAAAGGTTTACAACTTGACCTTAATCTCCTAGTTTGCATGTTTACAATCAGTTAAACTGATTAAAACAATTACATATGCTTTACTTGATCCTCAAGAAATGATTTTACAGCTAAGCATTAAAGCTAATTATAACTTCAGTTCTTTATCAAACATGTATCTCAAATCCACTTTTCTCGGGATATAAATTGTCTCTCGGTAGACTGGTGCTCGGTGATGTCTCTGAATACATACTGCTCTCGGGTTCCTTTGTGAAGTGTGTTGTCGGTTTACTCTGTAAACTGTCTCTCGGTGATAGTGTTGATACTGATTTCGGTGACCTCTGTGAACTGTTGTGTCGGGTTGCACTATAAACCTATCTTTCGGTGATCATGTTACCGACGGTTCAAAAATTGTTTCCTTTGTATACTAATGACAAAATATGATCATCAAAATATTCAATAACGCACGCTAGCATCGGACCCAAAAGATAGGTTGCACGATAAGATCTTTCCACATTACCACGGGACCCATCAATAGGTCATACATAAGATAAGCATGTTACATAACATAACTACCGAAAGATAAAAACTTTGAGGTACACAAAATATATTATGGTGCCGATGGGAACGCCACAACTAGGACCATGTTTGGATATCATCAAATTCAGAACCAACCAAAAGAGCACAAGCGACTGCATCTGTGACATACAAAAAAATCTATAACATGCTGCATGAATGTCCGGATAGCAAGAATACCCGGAGAAGGCATAAAGCACAGCAGCCAATCACAAAAGATTGATCTTCATAATTCTGCACTAACTGTCTTCAACAGTTGTAACCAAAAATACTCCCATAACTGGAGCGAGGATTCACTCCATATAACTCACCAGCTAAAACACTGTATCACACTGTTCACCATCCGGGGCACAACATTCCGGACCATAGGTTTTAGGTTTTGTCATCAATGACAACAATGTCATACCAATTTCAACAAGCATATGTGTGCAATGTGCATGGTAAAGATGTTAGATGAATCTGCTGTAATGACAATAGGAACTTCTGTAAGGATTTTGTACTACTCCAAATAGACCTTTGTTTTTCTTTGCAATTCATGCAGGGAGCATACTATAGTAAAAAATTTAAAAAACATTTGTAAATCTTCTATAAGACTATAACAACTATCAAGGCCCTAGTCTTCTACTGTGTTTGTCCAATCACAAATCACTGAAACCACCGGTAAGCCAATATGAAATAGTGTCCTCTCTCTGGCAGTATCCTAGCTCCAGCCATCCTTTTTCTAGCATTCAACTTACTAACGCAAGTGACAAGCAAGTTATTTTATGAAATATTGTCCTCTCTCTGGCAGTATCCTAGCTGCAGCCGACCTTTTTTCTAGCGTTCAACTTACTAATGCAAGTGTCAAGCAGGTTCTTTTTCAGTACTCAATGAAGGAAGGTGTGAAAGGTGTCCAGGGGCAAAAGGAGATTGGTCTGCATACTTCAAATCACACTAAAATAGATCCCCCTAATTTTCATATGACCCCAAAGGATCAGGAAGCAAAGTTGTAAAGTGATCCACGATGACCCTTACCAGCCCAGTGATAAATAACACCTTCCCGAAAGAGCACAAAGTACTACTCAATAACACTAGGTAACCTGCCCTTCAACAAAGCGGTACAGTTCAAGCTTTATGATTGCAGTGCCAACTTAGATGAGCAAACCCAGTGGGTAAGCAGTAAAAATTTCCCTAACCAGTAAGATTCAACGAAAATCTATGCTTTCTGTAATAATGCATTGCTAAATTTAGTTTAGTCGCTGTCTGCCAGTGACCACACAATAGACCTATCAACAGTCAAATGGGATAAGCTTAAGAGATTGCAAATCATGAGATCTTTCATTGCCAAGACAGAACCCCAGGAAACAAAGTGTTGAAATTAAGTTACTACATTCAATTCTTGACAAGGATCAATTCATCTTAACAAGTAAACAAGCACATTGGCATTTTAGGGGCAACCTGAGGAAGCTTGGATCGCAATGTTTACATCCCAGGAGGCATCCTAAAAGTCAAAATTGTGTAAAATAGGACATCTAACTCTCCGTTTAAATGCATCCATCTTTAAAGGTAAAAGAGCAAAATTAAATTATAGCAGATACCGGGATTCAAACCCTGAGAATAAATTAAGTATTAAAATTAGGTGATATGCCACATTCAACTATTGGTATACATGTATCCATCTAAACAAGAATAAAAAGTTAACTAGCATACATCATAAAAGCAGAGAAAACTATATATTTGAGATTTCCACAGGTTAATAATGTTTTCCTTCTATCTTAATTCCATCGTGCTATTCAATGCTGACATTACATTCTGTGTTAAAATCAGATTAACCTTCCTGTAATAATAGCAAAAGGAATTCATTGATTTGAGTGTCAGGCCTCTGTGATAGGTACAATTACACAAAATTAATGGTTCAACGGGAAGAAAAGTATCTTCCTGTGCACCATTCACCTTTATAAGCAAAGAGGCATTATTAACCTACATTGTCTGCGTTTTTAATATCTACATTACGGGTCTAGGATGCAATGGCTTTAAGAGAGGTTAGAGAAAAGCTAAAAAGAAAAGTTGAGCCGACCTGGGGTTCGTCATGTTGGGCGAGGTGATCGGCGAGGGCTTCAATCGCAGAGAGTGTAGCTGCGCCAGAGCCAATGCGAGCACCATGCGGATCAGGGACAGCCATTGTGATGGTACTGTCAGCAATGCGCTCCATTCTCTTGGCTCTCCTCAATTGCCACTCATACAGTTCCGCCTGCTCTGGACTCGCCGCTGTTAAAATTATGGCATCCCATGTCGGCACTCTCTTCGGATGCCTCACCGAAAGCCTCAGATGATACCACGAATTCGATAGTACATCCATTGGATCTGGTTTTTCCAGCAATGACCGCGCCATTGCCATTAATTAACAAAACAAGAAAGAGCAAATTTTGATCAGGAATTCAAACCATTCACACACACAAACAGCTATTTTACTCTTCCGAATCTTGTGGGATTCGAACCCGGGACCGTGAGATGCCTGTTTCAAAGCACGGTAATTAAAATTGGATCTTCACATTCTAAAATAAATTGATGGTCAGTTTCCACTTTCCAGCCTCCTGGCCTCTTTCAACGTCCGGTTTTACAGCGGAGTTGATGAGAGTTGGTTCTTAGCTGGGCATTCAGAATTTATGTTAGCGCCTATGTACGCTTTTTGGAGTTGATCACATGCGAGGTTGAACTCATTGATATAATATATTTTCTTTCTTCCAATCTCATTTCCCCAATTTCTCTTGTAAAATTTCTCCATAACGAAGACCTTTAGGGCCCGTTTGGTTGGGGAATTGGAAAATGAAACAAATCATGGTTATGCATAGCCTGGTTATGCAAACCCTGGTTTTCATTTTTTGGGACTGTTTGGTTGACCTGGAAGATGGATTTGTAAATCCACATTCCAGCAATAAATCGACGCAGTGCTCCGGACCCGACAAGATATATAAAAAAATTTAATCATGCAAACCTTGGAGTGCATTGGACCCGACAGCAAAGTTAAAATGGCTTTAATCTCTATGGAAACCATGGAGATGAAAGTCATTCCACCTCTTTAGCAAGAATTTGGACATCCACATTTTTGCACAAATGGGGATTTGCAAATCCATATTCGCATTCA
>MU223996.1:483871-502271 GCA_018584345.1 Thuja plicata | reverse complement strand
TTATGGGCTGCATAACCCGGTTATGGGGTGCAACCAAACGGGCCCTTAGGATACTGGAATACCATATCATGGATATGGTCAATTTAGGATGATGCTTATCCTCAAAATGAAATCCGGAATATGGACTGACTTGTTTGTTTCACCCAAAAGATGAATGAGAAGATGCATAAGGAATTTTAATTCTTTATTTTTTAATTTCTTTGAATATGGTGTGTATATATACACACATGCACACATGTATATATACATACATACATGTGTGTATATACACATGTATATATGTGTATACACACACGTGTATATACACATACAAGTGTGTATCCATGTATACACATATACACATACACATTTATGTATATATACACACATATACACATGTATATATACACACCATACATGTGTATATATACAGACATATATGTGTGTGTATACACACACCATACATGTGTGTATATATACACATGTATACACACATACATGTATATATACACATATGTGTATGTATATATATACACGTGTATATACACACGTGTGTCTACACACACACACACACACATATATATATATACACATCCTTATAGCAATATAATATACATCTTTATAGTCACGGATCCCACGAAATATTAAATTTGCTTTTGTAAAAATTGGAATTGGAATTTGAAATTCCAATTCCACCTATTTAGGTGGAAGATGATATTCCCATTTTGGGGGCAAAATGAGAATTTCGGAATTTCAATTCCATTTTTTTCCAAGGACCCAAACATGGAATTTGGCATTTTTCAGAATTAGATAATGCCAATTCCGATCCAATTCCGACTGCCAAACGGGCCCTAAGCTTTGTTATTTGTGGGGCACATATTGAATTAGATATTTCATTTCATCATCCACTTGATGTTTTGTTGAATCCATGTTTTTTTTCGTTTACACAATGTATCATTAAAGACAACATTAGGTCGTATCTCCTTCCATTTTTTCGATTCTTTTTAGATAGCTTATTCAGCGAACCATAGCAAGTGCCTCGATAGGGGCAGCCCCCATTTCGCTTAGCATAATATCATATGGGATGGTGCTTTTAATTTTAAATTTGCTTGTGATCAAACGCTTTTGGATTCCTTCGATTTGCTTCCATTGTGCTATTGAAGTGTTGTTGGCCCATAATTCACACTCATAAAGAACAACCGGCAACACAAGAAGACCAAACAAGGTTTGAATAGTTTTCCAATCTCAAACCTCCATTTCACAACACCTGTTTTGAAGAGCATAAAATATCTTCCATCCACATGAAGTCCTTTTATTTCTGCAACCTGCCCAACTTAGATGTTTATTAAAATCAATATCGAGATATTTATACTCCACAACTTCGTCAAGAACGTTGCCACCAAAATAAAACTCATGTTGATGTTGTTTTTTTATTATTAGAGAAAACCATAACTTTAGTCTTGTTGATATTGACCTACATCTCCACCATATTGCAAAAGCGTTCAAGAGAAAATAAATGTTCTTGCAACCCACAGGCAGATTTGGCAATCAAAATGACATCGTCTACACATAGGAGCAGCTTTATTACAAATTCGACTAACTGGATACCCTCACCATTTTGCATGTTTAACCACTCTTCAAGTTTATCTATAAATAAGCCAAACAAAGTAGGAGATAAATGACAACCTTGTATGACCCCGATATCACTCCTAAAACATTCTGAAATGCCAGCTAAGGTTCTGGTTTTGACTTTCACCTCTTCATACATCCTATGAAGAGCAACCCTGAGATGCGTAGGAATCACCAATTCTTCCATCCTGAGTCAAAGCTTGTCCCTAGGGACAGTGTCAAAAGTCTTTTTAAAGTCAACAAAACAGCAAAAAACCTCCTCCTTTTTCTCCCACCTTTTTTCGATAATGTGCCTTAGAGTGACTCAGTGATCAACCATTGAGTGTTTTGGCCTAAAACCAGCTTGCCCTTTTGCACGCTTATGGTTTTCTTCCGCCCATTTGTTGATCCTAGTTTCTATCATGCTGCCAAAAAGTTTTGCAAAGAGAGGATTGATCATTATAATCCTATAGTTGGAGGGATTGTTGACATCACCACTCTTAAAAAGTGGTATTGCAAGGATGATTGTCCAATCTTTAGGAAACCCCTCTTGGCTGATATTGTTGAAGATTTTTGTAATGTGTGGTGCAAGGGTTTTCATACCCCACTTGAGATACTCTGCTTGAAGCTCAACTAGGTCTTTTACTTTACCAGTACCCAACTTCTTAATACCCATCTCTATCTCTTGCACGGTGAAAAGCGGTGTAGTATCGTTGACCAAGGGTGGTTGGTCCACTCCACCTTCCTGTTCATAGAGTTTCCTAGCATAGTCGAACCATTGAGTGTTTGTAATATTATTTTTAGTTTGTTTCTTCCTTGGATGGAGTTCTTTCCAAAAAAAATTTGGGTTATTTCTACTCAGGGAAATCAGCTCATCTCTCCTTATGAACATAAAATCAGTTTTCTTCTTCTTTAGGATCTGTTTATAAGCTTTAATGTCAAGGTTTGTTTTATTTGACTCCCTTAGATTTCTCTCGGTCATCTTGCATTCCTTATCAAACCACGCATTAACTGGGAAACAATTAGTTTCAGATTTTCTATTTTTAGTTCTCTTACATTTTGAGAGAGTCTCATGGATCAGACTTGATAGCGCATGGCTATTAACAACATGCCTGTGCATATGCATCCCCCTACAAAGTCTCTCAAGAGTAGCCCTGAAGATGTTACTATTTTCTGAAGTTAATAGGATTCTACCCTGAGAAGGAGGTTGTTGAGGGCATTGGTTCTTTGCCCCAAGCTGCCTATCCTTTTCCCAACACAAATTTATGTACAACAGTCTATAATCTGATTTCAGATCCCATACGTGTTCTCCAATTGCAACTTCCTCAATTATCTTATACAAATTTTGTGAACAAATAGCATAATCCACCACACTTGCCCCGTTATATGTGTTGTAAGTGAAATTGCCCGACTTAGAGCATCTAGTCAGACCATTGCAAATTAATAGATCAAAAGTGCTACATAGAGTGACCAATTCTTCCCCAAAATGATTGTAGCCTTTAGCATCTTCAGAAACTCTTTCCCATTGATGTTTTCTCTTTTCTGTGAGCCAAATAGGGTTACCATTTTCTTTATAGCTGAAAATACTGGCTTGATAATTTGTTGTTCTAGCATTGAAATCTCCGACAAGAAGAACATCCCCACGTGGCAAAAAAACAACATCTTTCTTTAAGGCAGCATAAGGGTCATTGTGATGTAGGCCACACTTTTTATAAGCTTTAGATGCTTGTGGAGCAAAGTAACAAGCTGCGATCCTGAGAAGACTGTTGTTTTCCATGATTTTAAGCCATATGAATTGTTTATTAGAATCTGTCTTTTCCAACTGAATGACACGTCCTTCCCTTTCTTTTATTAGAACATTATGCCTCCATGACCTTTACCATTTTATGTTGCCTCATTCCACACTACCAACTTCTAGTAGCCTTCAAACAATGGAGTCTTACATCCTTCATGCTCATGTGTCTTTGTGAGACAAATAATGTCTTTGCCTTCCGCAATAGGTCCTAACCCAGGCCCACACCTCCACGGATAACCTCTACAATTCCAACAAACTAAACTTAAGGAAGCCTGGGCTGAATTTGATTGCTATTTGTTTTGATGTGGAAGACTCAGAGTTGAGCTATTATCTCTTTGAGTGAATGTTTATCTTGTCGTATCGCTACTTGTTGAAGTGTTTGTTGTTACATCTTTGTTGCCCACTTGTTGCTCTAAATTGGGGCAGTGACCAAAATGAGCAATAATTGCTTTTCCCTTGAACATCCAAGCCCTTTTGCCTTCATTTTTAGTTGTTCTGATTTTTCCCATCACCATCCTTCTTTCTTCTTGTTGTCTCATAGTTAGATCCTCCTCTAAAAAGAAGCGAGAACCCCTCAAGAGCTATTTTTTTCTCAGTAAATTTTGTTTGTCACGGATGTTGGGTATGACTACCTTGATGGGCCTATGTCTCTCACCATAAGATTTGTCGACCCTCCAAGCTTGGCTGATTTGACCTTGCCGCAACAACACTTCTTGTAAGAAGTCCCTCGTTAAGTCAAGGGTGTGTTATCCTTCACCGTAATCTTTTATCCCTTTGATAATTATATTGGATGCCTTAATTTGCCTTTCCTTGACCTCCCTGTCTTGTGTGTTCTTCACGTGAGTCTTTGCCTCTTCACCCTCACGTGCAAGGTGTTTGTTGTTTTTATCCCAAGTTTTGGTAACTTGTGAATAAAAAAAATTCTCCTCTTCAAACCCTGCCTTTCCCAACAAACTAGCATGATATATCGGTATCTCCTTATCGTGAGATGTCTCAGTATTTGTTGTAACCTTGTTTGCTTCCAATGCAACTCTCAAGTTTTTCCATTCATCCTTCATAATCTGCCATTCATCCTTCATGTTATGCCATGCAAGCTTCTCAGCTGATATTGTTTCTTGCAACATTGAGATTTGAACTTTAAAGCATTGTTATTGTCTGTGAATAAGCTACTTATTAATGGCCATATTGGTGTAATAATAATTTGGGTCACAGATAACGAATCAGCAACCTTCGAACCGACAAAGATCTAGATAGATAGATAAAATTTTAGCGTTCATGAGGTTAAAAATAGCCTATGGGAGAGCTAGACAACTTAAGCCAACTTCAATAACTCGGTTATTTTCTTGTGCAAGTTGATGATGGCACACCTAACTTCTCAATCTACTCCTCGCTTAATAGGTTATGCCAAGAACTATCAGATATAGTATCCACAAATTTGTCCTTGTTGTCCTTGTGTGCTTCACATTCTAAAATAAAGTGATGTTCGATTTCCACTTTCCCAAAAGTGCAAAACATGCAAACTCTCTCTTCCCAAGCCTCCTTTGGCCTCTTCCAACATCCAATCTCAGAGCAGAGTTGATGAGAGTTGGTTCTCAGCTAAGCAAGAAGAATTTTATCTCTCCAAGAAATGTTGGCCCCTATGGACGCTTTTTGGAGTTGATCACATGCGGGGTTGAACTCATTGATATAATATATTTTCTTCCTTCCAAGCCCATTTCCCCAATTTCTCTTGTAAATTCTCTCCATACCGGAGACCTTTATTTCTATGCGAGTGTAAAGGTCTAACAATTTTATAGTCCACATTAATAATCACGTGTTTTTTGGTCTACATATGGTGACAATAATATGTGAATACCCTTATTTTTTTGTGGGAGGCACATAAGCTATTGTAAACATCTAACAATTTTATATTAAATCCACTTACTCTTTGTGGGAGGCACCTAACATGCTACAAAGGGGATGCGTACTCTATGCAAAATGCATTGTTGGCCAAATTTCAAACAATGGAAAACATAATGGATTTTTGTGAAATTTTCAGCATTTGTTCTTCATGACCTACATATTTTGTGGTGGAAAACAACAACAAAAAAATTGCCAAAAAAACTGTGTGTTTTTGTGAATCTGGAAAAAAAAAGTTTGGCTTTTTTTTGTCTTTGCTACATTTTACATTGAGATTAGTCATTGGCCTACAAAGGAGGCATACATACCCTACTCCTTGTGATATTTGAACTTGTGACCTATCTTTCAAGATCACAAGTTCTCCACCACTAGACCAACTCAAGATGCACAACACTCCTTAATGAGACCGTCTATTATTAATGGCTAACAAACTAAGTTTGCTTGTGCATTTGTGATCTTACATAGTGGACTACCTAGCCCTACAAGATATGTTACAAGGAATGCTACAAGATAAAAAGTAGTAGTAATAGCAATAATCATTCTATATTATGATTATATTATATAAATATTATTTTATTATAGCCTTCATTCGTGAGGTTTGTTAATTCAATTGTCAACATTAGAAGAGAGACAAGATGGATCCTTTAAAGAAAGAAAACTTTGATGGGCTATCCAAGGCAAACCAAGTCCCTCTTGGGTTGGTTGTGTTGTGAGAGATTGGTCAAGGAATATAATGGCAATGAAGTTGAAGAAGCTGAAAGACGGCACTAATAATGAAGTTGAGTTTTAGGTTGTTTGGATTTCTCTTAATACATGTAGAAAATTGGGGTACAATGAAAACATCTATAAGGAAATTTGATTCACAAATAGTAGTAAATGTCATCACACAACAAAAGACTCCTAAATGGAAACTAAATAAATTCTTAACTTCGATCGAGGATTTGTTAAAGGGGTGTGAAGAATATCATATATCACATATGTACATGGAAGGAAATGAAGTAGCTAATAGGTTGACTAAATGGACAACAGTAAGGCCAATGGAGGAAGCAAGCATTTCATTGCACAATATTTGGCACAAACTTGATAATTTGATTACTAAAGAAGCAAGTTGAGCTTTTGAGAAGGGGAAGTGCATTAAGTTTCTTCAAATTTTGTTAGATTTATTTCCATCAATGAAGTGGAGATTGTTAGAATCACACACTTGCCAACATATTAAAGTCAAGGTAAGGATGATGGATTTTTGAGGACCAATACCAAAAAAGAGACTATGTAATATTTTCCATTGTCATTCTTTCATGGTGCTCCAAGCCATAAAGATGCTCCTAGGCGATGAATGCTTAATACTAGACTACAAATATATGACAAATATTGATGTGTTCTCCATTTTCATAATGTGGGTTATGGAATTTGAAGAGTGAGATATGGCAAAGAAAACACTAAAAATATTAGTTAAATTGAAGTAAAGATGTGATATGCAAAGTTATTTGGAAATAGAAATCAAAGATAGGGCTTTACAGCTTGCAGAGGGCATTGGCTAAGGATCTTTTAGCCTAAGGGAAGATGTTGGGTGCAATGGCGACAAATGGGGAGAAGAATGGTGACCAAGGTAGGGAGTCATCTAAGAAAGTAAAGGTTAAGAAAGGGTGTGGTCTTTAGATTTTTGGGCCCTCTTTTGGCAACATATGTGGTTGTTTTCTAGATCTCTTTGTGACTTTTCCCCCGTTAATGGACATTTTTGATTGACTAGAGTGAAGAACGGACTGGAGGGGGAGCAAAGCGTACCCAAAAGGATGTCGAAGCGGTCAATCAAAATAAATATTATAAATTCAATTTATTTTTATTTTTTTTTGTTGGTAAAAGGTCGTAGACAAAATTTTATAATAGAAATATAAATGTATATCATTCTTGGCTCATGGGAGCATACCAGAAGGAAAGAACCAAGAAGAAAACCTCTCGTTGTAGCTCCTTAAGTCTTTACAAATTTACATTTATGGCTATCAGCTTAGCCTTGCTAAAATACATATCATTGACATAATGTGGCATCCCACTTTATAATAAAACAAGAGATTCAAGCTATTAATACAAGTTTTCTTAAACATTGGACCCTACTATCCCTTACACAGATTATAGCATGGGATCTCAACGTCAAATAACACTCCTTGAAATCTCAGTATCTCTATCTTTCTTTATCCATCCAATCTTCTTATTTTGTCCTATTACCTACATTTCATAGCTTAATCAGTCCAAAACAACTCAAGAGAAAAATTTAGTCACAAGGGCCAATATTAAAATCCATATATATGATGATCACATTTTGCCATTAGTATACAAAGGAAACATTTTATGAACTGTCAGTACCATTATCACCGAAAGACAGTTTATAGTGCAACCTGATACAACAATTCACAAAGGTCACCAAAAATGTTAAGTGCAAGAGAACACCAAAACCAATTTTCACCGACAGACAGGTTACAATGTAAACTGACAACACAACTCAGAGAGGAACCCGACAACACAATTCACAGAGGAACCCGATAGAAAATTTCACATTGAACATTGACAGACAGTCTACGGAGAAAACCGAGAAGCAGAATGTCTACAAAGACATCATCGAGGAAAGACTGCAGAGCAACCTGAGCACCAGTCTACCGAGAGACAACTTTAATTCCGAGAAATGTGGATCTGAGTCACAAATCAAATAAAACACTTGAGTTTTATAATTATCTTTAAAGCTTATCTTCAAAACCATTTCTTGAGGGACAAGTAAAGCATGTGTAATTGTTTTAATCAGTCTAACTGATTGTAAACATGCAAACTAGGAGATCAAGGTCAAGTTGTAAACCTTTGATCATAGAGTTTTCATTGTAAAGCGTAAAACCTATTTAGGTCAATTACATTGTATAAATAGATGTAGAAATCAATCAGACATTGATGATGGTAGTTGTAGCTGTGTGTGTGATTTTTGTACCTGTTAAGAGCGACACACCACTTCAATGGATCATTGCATTAGTGAAAACAAGGGATTAGCAAGCATAGCAATCACCAAAATCGATCTATTGCTTCCTATCTAGGAGGAGTATAAAAATGACATAATAGCCCTCAAATTATGCATATTCCAGTGACATATACAACCTAAGAATGGAAGAGTCAAATAAAACTATAAAGCCTAAATATGATCAAAATCATAAGAAATATGCTTAAGAAACATGCATCCTAGCTCTAGAAATGAAGATTATAACAATACAAGGTATCAAAACTATGATGCAATATAAATCTATATGAAAATGAGTAGCTTAACAATGCTTTCAACTCTTCAAAATTTAGGGGCATTACAATAATACATTTCAAAAATCAAGGGCCATTTGAGCTCAAAATCCATCCAATTTATAGAAGAATGGGGAGAGAGAGAGGGGACAAGGTTCATTAATGGAGGTGTAAAAACCATTAATGAGGTATAAGAGGCATTAATTCCCAAGGAATTGATGAGGCATGGTGGAAGGAATATGCATTAAATGCAAGCATTTAAGAGGCATGGTGAGGGGTGTAAGTCCAAGCTTGAGAAGGTGGACTTAGAGGGAGCCAAGCTTGAGAAAGTTGACTTTATCAAGTGGATTGAATTCCTAATCACATATTTAGGAATGTGACAAGTTTAAGGGTAGCTTAGGATTAGGATTAAGTCTTAAGATAGGTGATTAAGGAGATAGAGATGGGAGGAGAGAGAATGAGTAGAGGGGGGATTAGCTAATTAGGGTTAATTAGCTAATTAAGAAGAGTTAGCATGTGAGAAGGGGTTGGGATGAGTTTGAACTCATGGTTTGGCATTTTGAGATTGGTTAGGTTAGGGGAAATATTAATGAAATGAATTGTTGTAATAACATATTCACTCAATAATAGGGATTTAATTAATCATCTAAGCTTTTGATTGCTCTGTCATAATTAATTGGAACTATAGTCAAACTGAATCAATTAGGCTAGGGGATTGATTTTGCAAGTGATGAGGTATGATTAGGATTTCATTAATTCCTTTTAAATTAATTACCTTAGCCGTGTTATGATTTGAATTGATTTGAATCGAATTGATTTGATTGAATTGGCTAAAGTGTTAATGTAAATTAGTGATTAGATCACTTAGGAGGTTAAATCTGATTTGAATGAATTATTCCAGCCGATTGAAGAGTTGTCTGGACATAATTGGAGGTATGATCAAACTTAGGGCAAATAGGATCTATGGTCAGAGCAGACCAAATCTAGGTGGCTACATTTGCCCCTCTTTGAATAGATGTGCGAGCAATGCATTTGATTCAAAGAAAGTTTTTGATGTTGACTTTTGAAAGTTTGAGAATTTTGCTCATGATCGAACGAAATGCCTAATGAGATCAGTCTTGCACTTGATTGAACTAAGCTGATAGAATTGACTTTGAACTTGGTTGTCGTATAAAGGTCAATAAGAAAATATCTTAAAGATACCAATTCTAAACTTGGTTGTTGTCCAAAGGTTGATAATACTGTTTCCGAACTTAGTTGTCGTCCAAAAGTCAGTATGAAGCTGCCAGGAGCTTAGTAAGAATCTTTTAAAATGAGGGAACACAAGATATCCATCTTATGAGAACCAAAGCTTTCTATCCAATAGTTCTGACTTAGTCAAGGAAACTATCATGCCCCTAGTTGTTTGATAACAAAGTCATTTTAATGTTGTTTCGAGCAAAAATTTGATTGATGATAGTGTGATCATGCCCCCTCGGGAACGAAATTGAAGGAAAGAATAAAATCCCTCTATTGAAATAATGTATCACTTGCAGGAGTGGTGAGATCGAGAAATAATAGAATTTAGAAGAAGTGGAGAAACGGGGGTGTGTTTAAGAGTAAACACACGAGTACCAAGTTAATTACGTTTTAAAATGTGAGTTTGATTTTGTTCCCGATAGATCAAAGATTTTAGGAATCATGGATATGTAAATATCTTGGATTTTTAGATGAATTAAAAATAGAAAGGAGTTTGAGCGCAAATCCTTATGTTGTTCTTTCAAAATGAATCATGCAATCTCTAAATGCATCTATATGTAGACTCTTAAGACTATCACTAATTTGCAGATATTGTAACATTTTATCATCATTGGGTGCTTTGGGAATGGATACCACCTAATAGTACAACAATCACTAATACCCACTGATATTATGAAAGTATGAATACTATGTTTATTTGGATGTAATGGCGGAAATAGACTTAGGCATCAAAGCATAGAAGCTAGGATGACAAGTTAGCCACTTTCCTTTTAATATATCAGAATCGGTGTAAGGTAAGATATTGGACCCGCAATGACCTTGAAAATTCATATCCTTGGGTACATTATGCTTCATATACCTTAGTGAGAATCTAAGTTTAGAAAATAGACAAGAAAATTGTTTCAAACTCATCATAGTTTACACATAACAAAGATCGAGATATATGTGGCTATCCACTCATGTTGGCAGCTCTTACCATAAACATCCAAGTTAGGTGAAATTTATAGGATCATTTGGAATAATCACCATACGTAGAAAACCAAAAAAATGTTATGCTTCATGTCCTTGCGACTCTTTGTCTTTGTGCAGACGTCATGGAGTAACTCGAAAGACATAACAACCATCAAGTGAGAATCAATCAAATAAAATTCATAACTACTTAGATGCCCCTGGTTAAAACATCATCAATGCATAAAAGAGTTATAATCAAACCAAGATCAAATTGTGTTTAAGTAGTATTGAGAAATACTATCAATTCATTTTTCAAGCGCAGTAGAGATTCATCAATCAAAATGTGGAATTCAAGCAATATGTTGTTCCATGTATGTATATAACATTGTTCCTGTTTGTAATCCAATGTAGGTCTTAGGAACATCGTTCATGGTAGTGCCATGTTTGTGCCATCCTTGTTTCATGAAAGTGATAGTTTGGTGCAAGCATCGAGAAGCATTGTGTCTCAAGACAAACCATCCTAGGATGACCTAGTAGACTCAACCTAACATGCTAGCAAAGATGCTCCCAGTGTAGAATGATTTGTTCCCAATACATAAATGTAGACAAATCCCAAGCAAGGATAGGATATTCATAAGAAAACAAAGTCAAATTTTAGCACAGGTGTAATCGTGAAGGTCTAGTGTCAACAATGTATTGATAGATAGAGCGCATAATACAAGTGATGCCTTATTGCCAGGTTTTCACCACTTGGAAAAACTTATTTATTCTTTTTGCTACCAAGATGCCTGTTTTACCAGGTTGTCATCAAGGCACTTTTCTCTTTTTCAATTGTTTTGTTATTTTTTCTTTTTTGAATGTTTTTGTAGTATCAAGGCCTCTGTTTGCCAGGTTTTCACCAAGGATACCTTTTCTTCAGAACTTTTTCCACTGTTTTTGGATTTCTTCAGGATCAATTTTCTAATTTTTTTGGTATTTTCTGAGTTTTTCACTGCATAGCATCTTCTAGCCAGTCATCAAGCATAGAACCGCTTCAAATGTAGATTATTGATAGGATCCGAAAGGACATCTCCCTCAGGTGTAGCTAGTTGATAGGCTCTAGTCCCAAAAGTAGCAGTGATAACATAAGGTCCCAACCAATTAGGTTCAAACTTTCCCTTCTACTCTCTGTTAGGCTGGTTCTTAGGATTATCCTTTAGGACAAGATCCCCCACTTAAAATTGACGTGGTTTTACCTTTTTATTATACCCCTTAGACATTCAGGCCTTGTACACCTTTAGATGATCAAACACCCACCTGTTGCCTTTGCTCATCAAGTAGGTCTAAAGAATTCACCCGACCAATGTGGTATTGCTCATCAGTAACAAGACCTTGTAAAGATATCCGCAAAGATGGGATTTCAACCTCAATAGGTAGTACTGCTTCAGCACCATAGACTAGGGAAAATGGCATAGCTCCAATTGGTGTCCTGATGCTTGTTCTGTAGGCCCATAATGCTGGATTTAGTTGTAAATGCCAGTCTCTTCCAGACTTACTCACAGTTCTATATAGGATATTGAGAATATTCTTATTAGATGCCTTAGCCTGTCCATTACCTTGAGGATAATAGATTCAGGAGCGGTGTTGAGAATTGTGGGACTGTTCACAAAGGTCATCAATGTCTTGGTTTTTAAATTGGCCCCCATTGTCTGTTACAATTGAAGAGGGTATCCCATATCTACAGATAATGTAGTTCAATGTGAACATAGCCACTTGTTTGCCAGTGGCTTTGATTAGCAGTACGGATTCGACCCACTTTGTGAAATACTTAGTGGTCGTAATGATGAACTTGTGTCCATTTGAAGAATTGGGATATATTTGTTTTCCCTGAAAAGAGCATGGATGAGGTTTCCATGTGTTTGGCATTTATGACATGTTTTTGAAAATTGAATAGCATCTTTTTCCATGGTAGGCCAGTAATAGCCTACTCTAAGAAGTTTCTTTGCTAGTGAAAAGCCATTTGAATGTGATCCACATACACCTTTGTGGACTTCTTTTAATGCATGATCTGACCCTTCATGTTCTAAACATCTAAGAAGCATACCATCGAGACCTCTTCTATATAAGTTATTAGTAATGAGAACATAACGCGGTGCTGTCCTAATCAAGGCTCACTTTTCATTTCTTGATAGATCATTGGGAATGGTTTGGTCAGTTAGGTAAGCAATGATATTAGCATACCGAGATTGGTCTTGGGCGTTCAAAGCACATATTACTTGGTATTCAGGGGTATCAAAGGCGGGGTAGGATAATTCTTCCACCAAGAATTCATAGCGGAGTTGATGTTCCTCCAGTTGTAACATGGAAACAAATGTAGCCATAGCATCTGCAACTTTGTTCTCGATTCTGGGTATCTATTTGAATGTGATAAAGACAAAGTAATTCTTTAAGTCATCAACTAGTTGCTTGTAGGGCATCAACTTCTCATCTTTTATATTATAATATCCATTGACTTGATTGATAATGAGTTGAGAGTCACCGTACACATGTAACTCTACGATCTTCCATTCTATGGCAAGCTTAAGACCGTTTACCAATGCCTCATATTCAAAAATGTTATTTGTGCATGGAAACATCAATTTGTAGGACTTGGGTATCTTGTAGCCTTGAGGAGTTATGAACAGAACTCCTGCTCTAGAGCCTTGTTATGTGAAAGAAACATCAAAGTACATCTTCCATGTATACTCAGTTAGATACATAATGGTCTCATTAGGGAATTCAATCCTTAAAGGTTCATCATCTTGGAGTGGTGAATCAACTAGTTGATCTACGATGACTTGTCCTTTAATAGCTCTCATGTCTACATACTCAATGTCAAATTCGCTCAGAATGAGGACCCACTTTTCCAGACATTCTGTTAATTTTGTTTTTCTCAGGAGGTACTTCAAAGGATCTATCTTTGCAATGAGCCTTATGGTATGTGATAGCATGTAGTGTCTCAATTTTTGTGATGCAAAGACAACTGCTAAGCATGCTTTCTCAGTAATGCTATAATTGAGTTCATAGGAAACTAATGTTCTATTGATGTAGTAGATTGCTCTTTCTTTCTTAGCTTCATCCTCTTATGCTAGCAATACTCCCAGTGATGTGGTTGTAGCTGAAATATACAAAAGTAATGGATTTCCATGAATGAGTGCCATAAGAATAGGAGGAGTAGCCAGGTACTCTTTCAATTCTCTAAAGTTGGCTTCATAATGTTCATCCCACTTGAAAGTGACACCTTTATGTAGCAATTTGGTAAAGGGTTGCACTTTGTCTACAAGTTGTGACATGAACCTCCTGATTGACTAGAGTCTCCCTTGTAATGTCCTCATCTGACTAATGTTGCATGGAGGAGTCATCTCTAGTATAGCTTTGACTTTTGCAGGATCTACCTCAATTCCTTTTGCTGAGACAATAAATCTTAAGAGCTTTCCTGATTGGAACCCAAAGGCACATTTCTTTGGATTGAGCCTGAGCTAAAATTGTTCCATATGATCCAATATCTTTCTTAAGTCATCAATATGAGTATTCCATTTTTTTTATTTAACTAAGGTGTCATCTACATAATCCTCCATGTTTGTATGCATCATATCATGGAATATAGTGGTCATTGCTCTTTGATATGTAGCACCTGCATTCTTTAACCCGAATGTCATGATGTTCCAACAAAAGGTTCCCCATGTACATGTAAATGTGGTCTTCTCTTAATCTTCAGGAGAAATTTTTATCTGATTATAGCCTGAGAAACCATCCATTAATGAATACATTTGGTAGCCTCCTGTGAGGTTTATGATCATATCAATATTAGGCAGTGGGAAGTCATCCTTAGGACATGCCTTGTTTAAGTCTCTGAAGTCTATACATATCCTGATAGATTTATATATTGGGACTACATTGGAGATCCATCCTGCGTAAGCGATGACTCTGATGAATCCAACTTTCAATAGTTTTTCTAGCTCCGCTTTTACTAGTAATGCAACATGAGGATGCATCTTTCTTAGTTTATGTTTCACGGGTTTGATCCCTGGAGCTATAGATAAATGGTGCATTATCAATTCAGGATCTAGCCCAGGCATATCTGTATAAGACCATGCAAAGTTGATCTTTTTCTCTTTCAGGAACTCAGTGAGTTGCGTCTTCTCTTCATCCGACAAAGATTGTGCTAGGTGTAAAATTTGAGGAATTTCAGCTGTGCCCAAGTTAACTAGTCGTGTTGGTTCTATCAGAACTGAAGATCTTTCTTGAAAGTGCTTAGGGATGATATCAAGAACCTCATCCTTTGGTGCCTCTAAGAGGTTTTTATCATTAGATACGTCTTTTGTTTTTACTTTTTTAGAATTTGACACTGCCACAACATGGTTTTCACCGTCAGTTCTCTTCTTCTTTTTATTTTTCAATTTTTGGCTGAGAAACTTGATATCCTCCTGTGACATGTTCGTGCTCCTTGCATTGGTGGAAGAAGGGTAAGGTTCACAAGTGTTTAGATAGTAAGCCAAGGTGTAATCATTAGGGAAGTCAAGGATAGGAATAGGATTTGTATTAGTCCAATAAATTAGGTCTGGGTTTATCAAAGACAAGGAGTCAGACTTTGGGAAGGACAACATCGCGTCAGCGTCAAGACTATTAATTGACATGACATGTTATATTAAGTTAATCTCTTCTATGTTTAAATCAATAAGAGTCAGATCGTCATTAAAAGGGTCATTGTTAGTTATATGCGGACCAAACTCTAGTGACTCGTCAGTTGAGTATTCTTCTTGATGCAGGAGCATCTTGGGTCCTTGGCAATCCTTCTCAACCAAAAATATGTTTACTGCATTTCTTAGTTTATTCTTTGTTTCTCAGCTTATGTTGCTCAGCATGCTTGCCGAGTTGCTCGGTCATGTTTGTTGTTGTTGCTCAGCTCTTCTTTGGCTGAGCGCTCTGTTGCTCGGTCATGCCCTTGCCAAGTTTGTTTATTTTTGGAGTTGGAGCTATGGCCGACTTCTTCATTTAATTTTTGTGGCTAGATTTATTTGGGATCTATCTTGGGATCTGTGTGGACCTAAATCTGGCTCTCTCCTTTGAGTTTTGAGCACCGACTTCCTTGTTGGTCTCTTGATATATTCTTTTGTATGTTCTTATTTTGGTAGCAAGTCTTAGAGCAAGAATGCTAATGTTAAGATATTGAAGATCTGAGATCTCTGTTGTAAGAAGATCAAATTGTAATAAATTTCTTTGTATATGGCTGTAACTAGGAAGGCCTTACAGCCTGGCATGTATTAAGTTTGATGATTTAATAAATAAAGATATCTGTATTTCTCTTCTCCCACTGTGTGTTGTGTTAATTCCACATTGTATCTGCAAGCTGGTTGGTTATGGGTGTGCCCTAGGCCCCGTCTCTAACCTCCTTGCGTCAGGTGGTATCAGAGCTAGTTGAGATCCGTGGCTCCTTCTTATAAACTCTAAAGATATTTGTTGTAGGGTGGCAGGTTGCGATCTGACCTTCAATTGTAGAGAGTTTCAAGATGGTTCGTGGGAGAGGAAATGTTGATCAAGGTCTAGCTGATATGCTTAGACAGATGGCTACAACATTGGAAGCTATTGAGATATCCCAACGCAGAGGAAGACATCTTAAAGATGTTGGTGATGATGAATTTGAAGAGGTTCAAGGTGAAGTTGCACCTGCACCTGTGATGGATCAAGAAGAGGAAAGATTCTTAAGACCTTTGACAAGTTTGAAATCCACACCTTAGTTTAATCCTCTTGAGTATAGTGGAAAGTTAGATTTCAATGAATTGATTGACTGGATCACTGAGATGGAAAAATATTTTGAATATGAGAATGTTGCAGAAGATAAGAAGGTGAAGATTTCAAGCACAAAATTGAAAGGTCATGCATCCTTAAGGTAGGAACACATGTAATTGGATAGAAAGAAGAAAGGTAAAGACAAGATCAAGGTATGTGATAAGATGGTTAACAAATTAAAAGGTAAATTTCTACCTTGTGATTATCAGATTAACCTAATTCGGCGAATGCAAAGTTTGAAGCAGAAGGACAAATCAGTCAAAGACTATACTGAGGAATTCTATAAATTAGACATCAGATCTAGACATGTTAAAGATGAAGTGGAAACAGTTGCAAGATACCTGAATGGCTTGAGAAGTTCCATACAAGATGAAATCAGTTTGGTCAAAATGGAAGGTATTGAAGAGGCATATCAATTTGCCCTAAAAGATAAAGAAAAGTTGAACAGAAGATATGAACAAAGACAAAGAGGCAGAGGTGGTAGACTCCCTAGAGGAAGAGGTAGATCTCATGGTGAAAATAGTAGATCTAAACCAGACAAGTCAGATACAGACACTAGTCAAGACAAAGGAAAGACTGAATGGAAAGGTGGAAATTCATACCGAGGAAGAGGCAATTATTCCAGAGGTGGATATAGCAGAAGAGGGTTCCAAGTAACTTGTTACAATTGTGGTGAAGAAGGGCATAAATCCTTTGAGTGTACACATGCAAGCAAGAAAGGTGGTAATAGTAGTAGAAATGCATTAATCCAAGAGGAGACATCCAACGAACCTGAAAATAACCTCATGATCATAAGGATACTATGGAGTGAGAAAGATAAGAAAGATCCTGTCAGGAAAAGTTTGTTCAAAACCAGATGTAGAGTTGCTGACAAGGTTTGGAAAGTCATTGTTGACATTGGAAGCTTAGATAATCTAGCATCTGAAGATATGGTTACCAAGTTACAGTTAGAAAGGATGAATCATCCAAAGCCCTATCAGATCTCATGGATCAAAGATGAGCATACATTAATGGTGAGTGAACAATGTTTTATGAATTTGAAAATTGGAAAGTATTATGATAAGGTGTTATGTGATATTATGTCAATGGATTGTTGTCATATATTGTTGGGTAGACCTTGGCAGTATGATAAACATGCTATACATGATGGAAGGTTGAATATATATTCTATTTGGGTTGATGGAAAGAAGCAAATTTTGTTGCCTTTGATTGAAGAATCTGTTGATGAGTTGTGTACATGTGTAAAATTTTGTATGATGGAAGGTAGGCAGTTTATTAAGGATATGAAAAGAGATGATATTTGTTATGCTTTGATTCCTAACAAACCAAGTAAGAATGCAGAAGATGACATACCTGCAAAAGTTGAGAAGTTGATGACAGAATACAAAGAAATCATTTTAGATAATATGACTGATGGTTTGCCACCAATCAGAGATATAAGTCACTGTATGGATCTGATTCCTAGAACTAGTTTACCAAATAAAGCACCACATAGGTTAACACCTACCGAGAATGAAGAGCTTAATCGATAAGTTCATGAGTTGTTGAACAAAGGCTTAATCAGAGAAAGTTTGAGTCCATGTGTAGTACCTACTATGTTGGCACCTAAAAAGAATGGAGAATGTGCATTGATTCCAAAGCAATAAACAAGATCACAGTGAAGTATAGGTTTCCTATACCAAGAATGGATGACATAATGGATTGTTTGAGTGGAGCAAAGTATTTTACCAAAATTGATTTGAAAAGTGGATATCATCATATCATAATCAGAGAAGGTGATGAATGGAAGACTGCTTTCAAGACAAAGGAAGGTTTCTATGAGTGGTTGGTTATGCCTTTTGGTTTAACTAATGCACC
>MU223996.1:468333-483711 GCA_018584345.1 Thuja plicata | reverse complement strand
TTCCTTCATGAAAGAAGAGCTTGTGTATTTAGGTTTTGTAATTTCAGCTGATGGTTTGAAGATGGATCCAGAAAAGGTTGAAGCTATACTGAGTTGGCCTACACCTGAGAATGTTATAGAGGTGAGACCATTTCATGGATTAGCAAGTTTTTATAGGAAGTTTATTAGAAATTTTAGTTCTATTTGCAATGCTATGACTAAGACAATGAGAGGAGACAAAAGAGAGTTCAAATGGACACATGGAGCTGATAAATTTTTTGAAGCTTTAAAGTTGAAGGTTGTTGAATTACCTATGCTAGCCTTATCTGGTTTCAATAAGGTATTTCAAGTTGAATGTGATGCAAGTGGAAGTGCAATTGGATTTGTATTGACTCAAGAAGGTAAACCTATTTCTTTCTTAAGTGAAAAGTTGAATGATGCAAAGAGAAAATATTTTGTCTATGATCAAGAGTTCTATGCTATTATGCAAGCTATGAAGAAATGGAGACATTACTTGATGCCAAATGAATTTGTGTTGTATACTGATCATAAGGCTTTACAGTATTTGGGTAGTCAGAATAAGTCAAATCAGAGACATAGGAAATGGGTTGAATATTTGCAGAGCTTTACATTTGTGATTAAGCATAAGAGTGGAGTTTCTAACAGAGTTGTTGATGCATTAAGTAGAAGAAGATATTTGTTGACTGAAATGAGAATTGAAGTTCTTGGCTTTGATGACATGAAGAATTTGTATGAAAATGATCCTGATTTTTTAGAGTAGTGGAGAGTGTGCAGAGCACCTAATACAAATCAATCAAGCAAGTATGAAGACTATTTCATTCAGGAAGATATGTTGTTCAAAGGAATTCGGTTATGCATACCAAGAGGTTCAATGAGAACTAATTTGATTAAGGATAAACATAGTAGTGGATTGGCTGGACACTTTGGCATTGATAAAACATTGAGTCTGTTGAAGGAGAGGTACTTTTGGCCTCAGTTGTATAAGGATGTTCAGAAATTTGTAAGTTGTGGAGTTTGTCAAGTTGCAAAGGGAGTAAGTCAGAATACTAGTTTGCATACACCTATTACTATTCATGATAAACCTTGGAGTGATATCAGCATGGATTTTGTTCTTGGACTTTTGAGGACATCAAGAGGTAATGACTCTATATTTGTTGTTGTGGATAGATTTTCCAAGATGACACATTTCATATGATGTAGGAAAACATTAGATGCAGTACACATAGTAGATCTTTTCTTCAAGGAGATTGTCAGATTGCATGGATTACCAAAGAGTATCATCTCTGATAGAGACATTAAGTTTGTAAGCTATTTTTGGAGAACACTTTGAAAGAAGTTGAATACTGAGTTGAAATTTAGTTCTATATTTCATCCACAGACTGATGGACAAACAGAGGTTGTAAACAGAAGTTTGGGTAACTTGTTGAGATGTTTAGTTGGAGACAAACCAAGCAATTAATATTTGATGTTGGCACAAGCAGAGTTTGCATACAACATTTCAGTAAATAGAAGTACTGGAAAGACACCTTTTGAGATTGTTCATGACACACAACCTAGAGGTATATCAGATTTGAGAGACATTGTTGGCAAAGAGAAAAGAAGTGTTGAAGTAGAGGAATTTGTAGAATTTATGAAGACATTGCATGAGGATGTAAAGCAAAAGCTGGAGAGAAGTAATTAGAAATACAAAGATGATGTAGACAGATCAAGAAGACATAAGACATTTGAAGTTGATGATGTTGTAATGGTTCATCTGAAGAAAGGAAGATTTCCTATTAGAACATATGGGAAACTGAAGATGAAGAAATTTGGTCCTTGTAAAATACTGAGAAGATTTGACAGTGGAAATGCTTACGAAGTTGAATTACCTAATGAAATGGATATATCACCTATATTCAATATTTTAGACTTGTATGAATATCATAAACTTGATGAAGAATTAACAGTACTAAGTGATTATCCTAAGAAGCAGATAGAGGAAGTTGAGAAGATCTTGAAACAAAGAGTTGGCATAAGTACAAGAGGAAAAGAATACATGGGATATCTGGTAAAGTGGAAAAATAGGCCGATTGAGGACTCATCTTGGATTTCTCAATCTAAGTTGGATTCATTTCATGTTGGACCTGATACATGATTCGGGGAATCATTCCTTTTCAACCCTAGGTGTCTGATGCAGGAACATCTTGGGTCATTGGCAATCCTGCTCAACCAAAAATATGTTTACTGCATTTCTTAGTTCATTCTCTATTGCTCGGCTTCTGTTGCTCGACATGCTTACTGAGTTGCTCGGTCATGTTTGTTGTTGTTTCTCAGATCTTCTTTGGCTGAGTGCTCTGTTTCTCGGTCATGCCCTTGCCGAGTTGGTTTATTTTTGGAGTTGGAGTTGTGGCCGACTTCTTCATTTAATTTTCATGGCTGGATTTATTTGGGATCTATCTCCTAAATTTGGGTCTCTCCATTGGGTTTTGAGCGCCAACTTCCTTGTTGGTATCTTGTATATATTCTTTTGTATGTTCTTAGTTTGGTAGCAAGTCTTAGAGCAAGAATGCTAATGTTAAGATATTGAATATCTGAGATCTCTGTTGTAAGAAGATTGAATTGTAATACATTTCTTTGTATATGGTCGTAACCAGGAAGGCCTTACAACCTGACATGTATTAAGTTTGATTATTTAATAAATAAATATCTCTGCATTTCTCTTCTCCCACTGTGTGTGTGTTGTATCTGCAAGCTAGTTGGTTAGAGGTGTGCCCTAGGCCTCGTCTCCAACCTCCTTGAGTCACTTCTTCTTCATCTCTTTGTAGGAGGAGGCTCCTATCTTGTTGCCTTTGAATTTCTTCTAGACCTAAGAGAACACCAGTTTCTTCATCAATGATTTGGGGAAGGAATTCCTCCTCTGCTTTAGGAATATCAACACTATTAGGAGTGGTGTTAGAAGGTTCTTGGTGTGCCGATGTAGCTGTGAACATGTGAATTACATCTATTTCAATGTCCTTTGTGGCAACAAATATCTCATCCCACTCGTAATCATGAGAATCATTTATTTCATCATCAGAGTTGTTCAAGAATTCAGCAATAGTTACCTAGTGTACTCTATTAGCCACCTGTAGATCAAAGTGTGGTAAATCAAGGATATGTGAAACCATGACCAATTTCCCCCAGTTAGGATGTAAATCCTGTGGTCGAGGTATGTCTTCAGTATCTGTTGCTATCATAGGTACCTCTGGATCATCTTCTGTAGCAGATGGTAACAAAGGGACATAAGCATCTTGTGGTACTTCAAAACTCGATACATAGTGATCTCCTTGATATTCAGGATTCTTTGTGCCAACATGTAATAATCTTTCGTAGGACCATGGTTCCAACTCTATTTCATCACTTCCTTTTTCTGAAAATGGACTATCCCTTGAAGAAGGGTCTTCAGATTTATTATTGAAGCCTAGCCCTGTTCTATCTCTGGTATTTCTGAACTCCATGTGTACTGGTTCAATAAGTCCATTTCCTTTGTCATCTAAAGGTCCTTTTCCTTTGTATCCCACTTTCTTGAGGAGATCATATCCTTTTCCATACTGTGCTAGGGATATTTCTACATGTTTTACCTCAACTTCCTTTGGTTCTCCCTTGTAAAGCTAGGTCAAGACTGCATGTTCTTCTGTGTTATCTAAAGAAGATGTGGATGCCTTAACCATGCCAGTTGCTTTGTGGATTTTTGGCTCTTTAGATGTGGCAGTTGTGAAAGATGAGGAGGGTCTTCCATAAGACCTTGGTGAGATTGGTAATTCTATCAGTGACGAAGTCATGTCCAACTTGTATTCTCCCATACCTGGTTCTTCAAGTTTTAAGGTCTTTCCAAAACTTTTCATCACCATGTGTTTGGTAATCTCATCCATAGCTTCCTTGTTATGTGGAATCATACTACATGCCTTGATATTGTTGCAAGTATAATTAGAATCTGTAGGAATTGTTACTTCCACCCCATTATGTGGGAACTTGATACACTGGTGGTAAGTAGACGACACAACTTGCATTTTGTGGATCCAAGGTCTCCCCAAAAGGATGTTGTAGGCCAAGGGTAGATCCAAAACTTGACATATGACATTCCTTTCAATTAGTCCGACTCTGATGGGTAGAACAATAAGACCTTTAGAGGATCTCTCTTCCTCATCATAAGCTTTGATAGTGATTTTGCTCCTAGAATCCATGGTCTGTTATGAAAGACCCAATTTCATGATTAGATCAAGGGTAAAAATATTCAATCCTATGCCTCCATCTATCAATATGCATCTAACACAGGATTTATGATTGAGGACTTCAATATGAAGGGGTTGATTATGTGGATGTGTTAATGATTTATCATCTTCCTCTAAAAAATAGAGGTAATGTGGCGCTAAGATGTGATTAACCGTCGCTTGGAATTTGTCTATATCAAGGTCCTTTGGCACATTTGCGGCATGTAGGTCTTGTTCCAGGATTTCCCTATGCACTATGGATATTTTAAGCAACTCAAAAATGGAAATTTTAGCAGAGGTTCGTTGCAATTGGTCCACCAAGTCATACTTTGTTGCAGGAATAGTAACCATGTGTTTTGTTGTTGGTTTGGGGATAGGAACAATCAGAACTTTGGACATTGTTGCTGGTTTTGATGTAGAATTGGGTCCTTTGATCGTGACCTGTGCTTGACTTCGGGTCACTATGTTAGATTGGGAAGATGTGTCCTTAACACCTTTGATAGTGATCACATTAATTGATTTAGTTTTAATGTCTAACATATTGATCACATTATCATTATGGGAATAGGTGTAGTTTACTTCATTTCCTTTCCCTTTAGATGCCTTCCCTTTATCGTAATTAGGGAATGATTTGTTAAATGTTGTATGATCTTCGTTGGTAGCGTTTCCCTCCACTTTTATCTTACCTCCTTCAATAAGGTATTGGATAACATGTTCGAGTTTAAGATAGTTGTTAGTCTTGTGTCCTTTGTTTTTGTGAAAGACACAGTAAGAATTGTCATCCCACCACTTTGGTTTGAATTCCGGCTCCCATGGTTTGGAATCTGGGATTGTGAGAACTTTGTTGTCTAATAGTGTCTTCAAAACAGTTTCAAGAGGCTCTCCCAAAGGAGTGAATGTCCTTTGAGGCTTGGAAGTCCATGGCTGACCTTTGTTATTATCATTGTTTGCTTTAGGTACGAAGGTCGTTACCTTGACATCTTTTCTTGCTTGCATGTTGTTAGTCAAGTTGAACACCTCAGTTTTAGGGTTAATATTGGATGCGTCTACCACTCCATCATTAACAACATTTTTTTTTTGCTTCCACCATTTAGGCTCGGAGTTGGAGTTGTTAGATTTGTTTTCACTTTGGAGAGTGATCTCCCCCTTTTTGACTATAACTTCTTTGATACAAATGGCATTTTTTATCGTTTTGTCGAAGCTAGGGGAGTCTTGCATTTGCAATGCGTAGTTCAATTTAGGTACCAAGTTATTAAAAAAGATTTCCATCTTTTCAGATTCGGGAATAGCCCTTGAATACCATGCAAAGATTTTCCTCCACCTTTATAGAAAGTGTGTAAAGGATTCACCGGTCTTTTGTTTAGTGTTTCATAGGTCTTGTTATGCCCTGCATACCCGTCCCTACATTTTGTGTGTAAAATTTTGGGTCCCCCTTTTTTCGCTTTTGGCTCTTGCCTTGTTTTTTGTCCTTTTATTTTTGTTGTTTTCTCCTCTGGGTTTTCCCTCCCGTGAGGTTTGTTTTCTCTTGCTTTTGTCTTTCATGTCTCTGGGACCCGGTCCCAGATTTGATTGTTTCTTTTCCAGAGCCAGATTTCAGACTCTGGGATTCTCCGCCACGATGTCTTCTTCTCATAAGGAGGCATGGTCACGCCGAATCCCCGGGCCTAGAGTACGGAGGTTTGCTTGTTTTGGAGACCATGGGAAAGAAGGTAACTTGCTTTTTACCTTGGGTATAAATAGAAATTACATGTCACTTTCACAGTTACCGTGATTAAAACACTTAGAGCTTTCAGAGCGATTCCTTGGCAATTTGAAGTGTGCTTAAGTGTGAATTACTCTAAGCTTAGTGGATAATTAGGATTTGATTTTCAGTGACTGTTTGTGATCACTAAAGGTTGAAGCTATTGCAGAGTGGTCCTAGTGCCTTCTCTCCTTGTCGTTCTTCAGATTTCTAGGTAGGTTCTCTGGTTCTTTGCCATTTTTTGTGTTTTTCTTGTTGTTTCTGTTTTTGTTATCTGGTTCTGTTTTTGTTTTGCTTCGTTTCACTTTTGTCCTACTGGTTTTGGTTTTTGTGTTTTGTTTCTTTTGGTCTGCCTCTTGTTGGTGGGTTGGCACCGCCAGAGGGTTGTCCGCCCTCTGCGTGGTTGTAGATTAATGTAAATAATGTAGTGTCTTGGGACAGTTTGTGTGTCCCTGTAAATATTTGTAAATGATGTATATTTTGTGTATATCTATTTCAGCCCTCGGCCCTCGGCCCTCTACATTTTTATGCATGTATATATTCTATATATCCTTCCAAGCTTGTGACTCCCTCATGCTCTGTCCTACATTTTCACCCCATGAGACTGAGCTCATTGAGACGGAGTCACCATGGTTTGAACTTGACACCTTGCTGGTTCGAGCCATGGTGGCTTTCTCTCTCCTTTGTCTCATCGCATTGATGGTGGGATTAATTTCCCATGAGTGAGCATTCAAATTTTTCCTATCTGGCATTCATTTTGCCCTATGTCAGCCCACTTGTCTTAATTAATGCTTTCAATGCCTTTATGGCACCTGCCATGTGATCACGTACCAACCCACATTAGTCGAATTAGGTTTCCCATCAATCAGATCGGCATGAAAACGACCATTTTGTCCAGACTTTGGGCCTCTGCTGCCCCCTATCTTGTATTTCCTCCTGTCAGTAGATCCAGACACCCCGAGATTTAAATCACAATTATTTCAAGTATTCCAAGATTATTTTGATGAACGTAACATTTGTTGGACAGGTACAATAGGGTGGTGATGTTCTGGAACTTTAGTGTTCTTTATGTATGTATCATATTCTAACAGTTTTCTAGTCTTGCAGGTTGCAGATAGATTGATCAAAGATGTCTGACGTTATTTCCCCTCCTAATAGTCTAGAACTACCTACCACTTCCACCCGGGCAGCTACGAAGTCCAAAATGGAGAGAAAGTTAGAAAAGCTACCTTTAACCTCCAAATATCCAAAGGAGGGAACTATTTTGGGGTCCAAGGTGGACTCCAAAGTCCAGGAAATAATAGATACGGACCCTGAAGCTTGGGCCAAATTGCAAGGTCTGATCCAGGCCATTTACAGGTTAAAGGCCGAAGGAGACAAAATGGCCACTTGCTTGGCCGCCTTTGGCATCATAAAGGCTACAAACTTTCCATGTTTAGTGTAGTCACCAGAATTAATAAAGCAGTTGGCAATACTATACAATGCACCTACTCGCACAGTTCTACTTTTGGATCCCCAGCCGCTACAATACCTCGCCACAATCATCACCTTGGACGCTCCAACTTTCGCTTCCGGGTTGGGGATTCCTCAATTCAAAGGATCCGCCATCATCACTAGGGATAAATTATTGGAGGAATTCGGCGATGCTAAAGGCATTTCCCGGCAACACCTCAACAGTTAGTGGCTAAAGTCTCCAAAGCGAGACCACCAAAGAATGAAGTTGGAAATTCCCCGCGGGGATTTCAAAGAGCCCATCTAGGCGGGTATAATCTTTGTATGCAGGATCTTTGGATGGCCCCACACCCAGGAATTCTCAACGTGGATGTACTATTTTCTATACTGCATCACAACCCACAACCAGACCTTCAACTGGGTAGCTATTATAGCTAATCACGTGGATATGCAAATGAAGACGGTTGTCCAGAATTCCTAATTTTACATGACATCATATGTGCTGTGGGCATTAGCACAACAAAGGCTGGCTTTTCGAGGTTTGGGAACAACTGGGGAACTCGGGAATGGGCTAGGGAAAGTCACACCATGGGATCATTATCCCCAATTATAGTGGGAGCTTAGTTTCTTGAACTTTTGCCAGGTAAATGACGCATTCATTTACCACAACATCTTAACCCTTACCTGGGATTCTGGGTATAGACTATCACAGGCGGCGATGACTCTGGTCAGTTCCTATGTCTACTATTTCATCCAGTTCCAACATCATACCTACATTAGGGTGACAGGCTTCAACGGGAAGCCCCATCTTCTTCCCCGGTATTGCGGGGACATAATTATTCTTTTAGAGTTTTGCAGGCAGATCCTGGATCTACACGCCCTGTTCATAGTGAAGAAGGTTACCAATGTTCCATTCCCTATCCATTATGGGGATTATACCTGTAGCCTTGCCATGACAAAAGAGGCAGAGAATGAATTGAAAAGCTTGGGGCTGGTGGAATTTCACCACACCCAGAAAAATTATGATCCTCTTGGCAAGATTGCCACAACACTTCCTCGGGCGTCCCCACCCCATGAAGAAGACATTGAAGACTTTTGGGTGGATTGCCAGGACAGTTTTAATCTTTAGGCCCGACAGAATACAAGGATGAGCAAAGTGCTCATGAAAATGCTTGACCTTCAGACTTTCCTTAAGGGTTTCAAAGATGACGTGCCGCTGGAGGATCCAACATACAAAGGACAAGGGCTAGATAAATAGGATCTCCCTTCGGTAGATTGGGCCACCCCGGAGGATCTAACAATTGAAGGGGTATGCCACCCCATTATAGAGGCGAGTCACTAGTACTTTTCTTGGGTGTGTCCCAAAAGCACCTGAAAGAAATCAATAGTCAAGAAGACCATTCCCTCTTCAGTCGACACCAAACCTTCTTCGTCTGCCACGGCCGCTGAAGCAAGCACGAGTAGAGGGAAAGAGAAAGAGGGTGCCCTGGTTCCCAAGGTACCTCCCTAGGTCCTCACCCTTCTAATGGCGCAACTACATCAACAAATGGAGTCGGCAAAGTTGACTAGCCAACAACTAAGTATGCAAGTATCCGTCGGTCTCCCTATAACTCCAATGGCATCTGCTAACCCGGCGGGATCCCCGTCGTTGGCAGCCATGATGAGAAGATAGAATTTCATTGAGGCAGAGTCTACTAGAATTCTGGATACCAGGGATTCACATATAAGAAAGAAGAAAAAAATAGTGACCCCCACACCAAGCGCAACCACCGCCCCCGGCATGCCAGAGATGCCCCCAGTGGATGTAAGTTTAGACTCTCCCAAACTAGAGGATATTTTGGACTCCTCGCCCCCACATGACGATTTTGATGACACCTTATTGGCGGAGGATCTCCTGGAGATTCAACAGGGCATAGGTCATGTAGTGGAAGAAATTGTAGCTTGGGACAAGGAATCTAGGCTCCCATAGAAAAGGAAATCCCAGTAGAAAAGGATACATCAGAGCAAGAGGCTCCCATAGAAAAGGAAATCCCAGTGGAAAAGGATACATCAGAGCAAGAGACTGGGGAAATCCCAACAGAGCCTGAATAGGAGAGGATACTAGTCCAGGAGATCGAGAACACACCAAGGCAACACATAGATGAGTAACCAATGATCAGGGAACCCAGACCTGCGGGATCAATCGTACCCTTGATCGTCACGCTCCAAAAGCCTTTGGTAACTCCGGGTGACGAAGTGTCTCTGAGCACTTTCAGTGAGGTACTAACTATGGACGCCTTGTTAAACTTCGGCCAGAGACCTCACCCACCTCTAGATGACGTTCCAGTGGAGGAGAACGCTCTGACAGATGAGGCCAATGAGGCCCAGGAGCAGCAGCAGTAAATGGACCAAGAAGTCCTGGATAAGGAAAATGAAGAAACAACTGACACTAGGAGGGACGAAGTCCCTAAAAATATAGATGAGATTGAGATTGGAGAAAAGGCTCTGGATAATACAATAGAAGATGCCAGTATGGCGGAAAATGTTGAAGGTTTCAAAGAATAGGAAATAGGAAAGGAACAAGAATAGGAGGAACCAGAATGAGAGGTGGATAAAGAGCCCGAACATAACGTACACTCTGAGAATATGTCACTAGATTTTGAAAGGAATCCTAATGAACATGTCTTAATAGCAAAGCCACCCCAGCCACCCCAATGGCTGGTGGAATCCAAGAAGAGGAAAGCCCCTACAGCGACCACAAGCGCTCCACTCTCGTTGGCCAAAATGATGGCCAGGAATACAGAGGCTAAGAAGCCCAAGAAAGCATGGGAATTCCATACTCTTTGGACTGGTCCCACTGGTATTATAGTTGTGACCATCGCAACACCTCCTCTTGATATAGATGTAGTGGTCATAAGGCCCGAAGACTACAACATAACAGAAGTAGCATTGGGGAAGAGGGATAAGCAAGGTGAATTGGACTTGCTGAAAGAAGCCACCAAGGAAATAGAAGCTAGGTACATAAAGTAGGGCCAGAAGCTGAAGGAGGAAAGAGAAACAAATGCCAATCTCCTCACGCTTCTGGAAGAACTCACACAGCTGTTGGCCGAGGTCTACCCCGGAACCCCTTCTTCTGAATTGCCGCTTGCACAAGGCGATGTGGATTCTTTGTGCATCATGAAAAGAAAAGCACAAGCTATGGATGGGTGGGCCGCCGAGCAAGTGACTGCTATGAGACAATTTCTAGCGGCATCCCTCCCAGAACTTACCGGGTTAGTTCTCTTCTCAACCAGGCAAAAGGCTCTGCTATTAAATGGGAGCAAGATCTAACCAAGTATGAAAAATGGAAGGTCGAGCTAGAAGAGATCTGCAACATAGGTGAAGAAGTTGCCATAGATTCCAGAATTTTGGGAGATGAATCCTATGATTCCCTCCAGGCCCAGTACTCCAGACTTGTCCTCAAGATTGAGGTGTGCAAGGAACTGGTTAAGGCCCTAAAAGAGAAGGTGACAACAACCCAATATCCCTTGGGCTTATTTGAAACATTCATGGCTGGGGTATCGCAAGTCAATCCCTTCACCACCAGCACATGTACCCCAGAGGACTACGTCCTCAGCAAGTTCGATGAGTGGATGGAGTCCCTGTATCCATGGCTAGAGATTTTGACCAAGGTAGGATATCCAGATTGTCTAAAAAGATGATTCGATCACACGATGCCATCAAAATGGTGGATGAATTTTGGAATGGGGCCGGAGACGTTGAGGAAATAGTGGAGACTGTTCGCAGTAGGTGGGACATCATTAAAGACATAGATAAAGAAAGCATAGGTCAAGTACTGGAGGCTTGGGAAAAATCATAAGGAATAATAAAATTCTCTGGATTCTAGAGAATCCCGCCAAACCCATATTGGTTGTATTCATTCATTCTTTCAAAATGCAAGTTCCCAGAACCCAGAATTCTGGATCTCACATTTTTGTATTCTTTAAGTGACCCATGTCTCATTTCCCAAGGTCGACTGGTCACTTTCAAGGCAGTTAATAAAGGTTGTCATAAGGCAGGTAACCGCAACAAGGCACATCGGATCGACAAGAGGTTTTCTGACAGATGGTCTTCCCAAGGCGCCGCTTCAACATTACACCTGGCGCATCGAAGATAAGGTGCCGCTTTCCCATTTATGAGGCATGTAGCCTCGATCCCTGGGGGATTAGATTTCTTCCTTCTCCTACCAGCTCTCTTCTCGAGGTCAATTCTTCCACTTCACTTTTCTTGTCTTATTCTTCTGACATGTCAGACCTTCTCCGTCTCGAGGTCTTTTGTAGCGTGGTGCAGGTAGTACCGGCCACCAAAAAATAATATTATATTATAAAGTGTAAAATAAGTTAGGTTTAGGTTTAGGTCAAGTGATGTGTATAAATAATAAGTCTGACCTCATTCCAAGGGTCGGCAAAATTGATGATTTTGTACTCCATAGCTAATAACAATATGGTTTTCTCAGTTCTTAGTTGCAGAGCTCAATGCTCCATAGTTTTAAGCTTTCAGTAGTTAAATGCTCCCTTGGGGACACCATTGTACCACACACCAGTGCTTGTTGGAAAAGATGTTAATGAAGAAGGAAGAGTTCTCTCCATGATGTTGTTAGCATTGTCTCTTTTGGGCTAACAATATTTTATGCTTTGTGTTCTTCATGTCCTTTGCTTTGATACTTAAAGTAGATTAACAACCTCCTTTCCTTTGTTGCTGATAAAATATGAGCTGATGGTCTTGCTTTTCTTCGGTATTTAGTGTAGTGTGTTAGAGCATTGTCGATGTCTTGAATGTTTAGTGTAACTATAGGTAGATGAAATATTTCTAACTCTGTAGTATCTTTTGAAGTTTCTTTGTAAAATGAATGCGTGCTTGCAGGAAAGCCCACTCACTTGAATCCTCAGAGAAAACAAGTTGAAGATAACCAACTATCCCCCTCAAAGAAAATAGTCACATCTCCCAATTGAGCCCCGCACTGTCGAGACCCGACTCTCACGTGCTTGGAGGCCCAGGGAATCTCATTTCTCCGGACAACCTTTACAAGCGAAGTTGGCCGGTACCCCGGTACCTAGTGACAACTTACCTCTGTTGGTGGACCCGGTCACAAAGTCCCGTCAACAGGTCCATCATAGTCACATCATGTTGTATATTATAGGAGTAATGCTAGATAAACCATTGAATTAACTCCTCAATTTTTTTTTACCTTGGGTGTAAGTTTTGAGAACCAGTCCATGGCGTTGCCTCCTAGACATCCAGGAAAGAGCCACATGAGGTATGTAGGTTCATGCATGTATTCTATGCTTAGAGAATAGAATTATCTTACATAGTCTTGTGGGTTGGTCTCTCCTGTATATTTTTCATATTTTGTTCTTTCCATGTTAGGAGGAAACATGACCATAGTAATACTCTTGTCAAAGGGAAATGGACAAATGGAGTCCAAAGAGTATTTTGTTTTGGGTTTAGCTTTCTCCTATTTGAGATTCGTAAGCTTTGTTTGCATTAAGGTGAGTTGTTTGGTGAGAATAGATATAGGAGTTGGTACCTCCTTTTCTTTTAGTTATTCCACATCATAACTCCTTGGGTAACTTTACGCCAGTGGATACTAGATGGAGAAACTATTTCTCTTTATCTTCTTCAATCATCTTTTCCATTATCTTTTGGAACTTATTGCTCTGTTTGAGTTTATTGTATTCTTCTTCACTGATGTCTTCCTCACTTCCTGACTCAAACAAAGGACGGTCAAAGTGTGGTTCTTCTTCTTTATTGCCATCTTCGTGCTTTTGGTTTTTATCATTGTCATAGTCCTCAAAAGCCTTACTCCATTTGTGAGTAGCTCTTTCTATTTCTGGAGAGTCTAAGTCAAGTAGGGAACTGCGGGATGTTTCTCCTCGTTGAAAGTGTAGTGATCTAGGAAGCACTTCTTATTCTTTAGAAGTGTACTTGTTGCATCTTGTGTTAACCATGAAGTTGTATCTCAACTTTGTCAAAGTTTCCCGATAGTTTCAAGTAGAGTCTCAAATCGTTCAAGTGAGTGTGTCTAGGTAGAAGTGTCATTTGTATTTTGGTGGAAGTAAATGATTCCAACATTAAAGGGTTAGAATGCCCTGATAGTGAGCTGGGAATCAAGTTGTTTTGAAAAGTGAATAGACCACATGTATTGAGACAGATTGTAAGAGTCTTACAAGACATGCAAGGTAAACGTCTATTTTTTTTGTTGATACAACCATAGTGAGACCATAAAAAGAAATAAGGACAGACTAAAGAGCCAAAAGGGAATTCAAATAGACTATAATTTCCTGAGAGGAAACTATGTAAGTGCCTACTGTCAAATTTTGTCAGTTTTGTCGATTTTGTCTTGGAAGTGCGTGAAGTTTGTTTGATCAAAGATTGCATTTTGTGATTTTATAATGAGTGAAAAGCACATGTAGACCAAGGACAGAATTTTGGTTGCTTATTTTGAAGGTGTTGTCTTTTTAATGATTTTCAGTCACATCAAGCATTGTTGCATTGTTAGGGGTGAAGAAACACATCCTTATGCCCTATTTTCTAAGTAGAGGATGAAAATCCTTGCTCATTGACTTAGGTACACACTAAAATGCTAATCAAAATATGGCCATCACCAAGTATGCAATGGCTCCAGTCATGATGCCATATTATCCGACTCCAAATGCAAGTGAGGGCACGATATGACGAGTGTCTTGGGGCAATTACTTTTTGCCTTGCACAAGGATTATCACCCTTTCAGGGATGAATCAGGTAGTTTGTCTACAAAGTTCATTATTTATGATGGGGCAATCCGTTCAAAACCGTCTCCCATAGAATTTCACAAGGAAAAATTGAGGTGTATAGCCCTATGAGTACTGTGTAGTCTCGCAAGCAAGATTCAAGCGGCTCCACTCTACACATACCCAAGCATGTTCAAGGAATGATGTCGAAATTCCAGGAACAAAACTGACTTCATCTTCTGAGACTTTGGCCTACGAGGAAGCAATTATTTATAGTGAGTTGGAAGGGTTGGCGTAAAACCTAACCTCACTTGGGTTGTTCCCAGGAGATTTTTTCCTCAACCGGCAGGCCCTCTACTGTTTAATAAGCATACAAAGGATTGGCGAGTGTAGGATGTCTAGATTTCTGATTCTTCAAAAGAAGAAGAGCATACTCTCCTAATCCATATCATTTTCTCCCAAAACAACTTCAATCAAAGGTTCATTCCTTCAAGCTATGTTGAGCTTGATTTAGATATTCCTAAGTTAATGAAAATAGGATGTGTGAAAGCAAATTTGTCTTGTTCAATTTCCCCAAAGTTAGATGACTTGCTTGTTCAATTTCTGATCCAAAAAAAATTAAGCGATGTAACTTGTTCATTTATCCCACAAGATTTAGTGACTTGCTTGTTCAATTACTGATTCCAAAAATGAATTAAAGTGTGATTTTGTTTGTCCGTTTATCTCCAAATTATTTTACAAGTGTTAAACCAACGTCTGATTTTCTGATTTTCCTTAAAGGAAAAGAGCATAGTAATCTGGTCGTTTTAACAAATGTTGAGAAAATGTGTGAAGTTTTGAATAAAAACTTTAAATGGTTAGTACTAAAATCAGTTTAAAAACACCTGCAAACACACGTTAGCCAAGTCTTCCTACTTCCTTATCAACAACCTGCAAGCATTAGTTAGGCTGCTAAAAATAGGATCATAATCACGAAAACAACCAAGTTAGCAAGTTAGAAATCAAATTTGTTAATGATAGAACTGTGTATTTTTTCCCTCTAGACTCCAGACAATATTTCAGAGACCCAAAATGATAAAACCCAAAAATGATACAATTTTGACCCTGTTGTTCCCTTTTCTTGCTGTCATAAAACATACTCCTCAAAGGATTCACTCTATTTATCCCTGACACTGATCAAGCATAGAGTAGGACAACAGTAACAAGGTCTTGAGACCTCCTTCACTTT
>MU223996.1:419514-445511 GCA_018584345.1 Thuja plicata | reverse complement strand
AATAAGGATGCTTTGCTCTTGAATTTCTTGGATCTCAAATACAAAGAAAATGGCTTGTATTTATAGCAATTTCCCAAGGGTAGGGGGTAGAGTGAATTGATCATGGTCAAGCCTTGGTTGAGTAAAATTCTTTGAGGTGATTTCAAATGGAGGGAAATTTAAATGGTTGTCCCCAAAGGGTGGGACAAGAAGACAAGATCCTCAACTCTCATTGGTTGATCAATTTGAGTTGAAAGAAATTAGAAATTATTTAATTCAATCATTTAATTAATTTAGCCATGTAAGGTGAATGGGTTGGATTTTATTTTTTATTTAAACTATACAATTAATTGATTAAAATTAATTGCATAATTTGATTAATCCCTTTTAGGCTCATATTTAATTATTTGATTTCATGATTATTTAATCCTTTGATTTTATTTGATTTTTGTCCACTTTGCTTGATAAATGTCCATTTGATTTGATTTTGATCTATTTTAATGCATTTTGATGAGATTTGGGGCAATTTACTGAGATTTATAAATTTGATGTTTAAGATATACCTGGTCAAATTTAGGTGTCTACAAATGCCCCTCTTTGAATTGATGTGTGAAGCACATTGATTCAAAGAAAACTTGATGTCTTGATCATTGATTTGATACTGATGTCTGATTGATGCAAAACTTGATATTGATTTGATGCAAAACCTAATATGAAACTTGATGTGAAATCCTGATGTGAAACTTGATTTGATGCCCCACTAATAAAAGTTTGAATTTTTAATGCCCCATATTTGATATAAGATATGATGCAGAATCCCAGTTTGATGATATGATGATGCCCCCTTAGAAATGAAAGCATATTGATCTCAGATGTGAAAAATTTGATGAACACTGCTGATAGAATAGATCCAAGATGATTGCATTTCTGATAAACAATGATGCTGAAAAGATGTCGAACAAATGCCTTAGTGTGCAAAATATGCAGATTTGGTCTGACTAGGTCAAAAATCTCACAAAATTAGGGTAAAATAGCTTAAATAGGTTAAAAAACCCAAATTTACTATTTATTTTCACTTTTCATTGTTGAGATTTTTCTCTGATCCTGTGACGATTGACAGTGATGGTGGTCCCTATTTGAGAGCATCGGTTTGAGCGAGCGTGCCAATATCAGAGACCTCCTGACTATGAGCCTCCGATGAGTGGTTTGAAACTTTGTAGTGCATTTATTGCTCATTAAATACATTTATTATATATTTTTAATGCTTTCTAGATAGAAAATTATGAAATGTCGCGTAGGATAGTTAAAAAGCCGCCTAGAGTAGGGAAAAGCCGCCTTTGTGCGTTTAAGAGCTGCGTTGGAGCAATCCACAATCACCTAGGAATTAGGGCAAAATGTGCAACCTAATTAGCTAAATGCTGCCTAGGAAAACTTATAATTTTAAGGCTACCTAGGAAACTTAAAAAGCTGCGTAGGACTTTAAAAGGCCGCCTGTTAAGCAAAGCGCCACTTTCGATGATTAAAGTGTCGCGTGTAAGGTTTTTAAAACCATGGGGCTTAAAAATCCGTGTACACTTATTAAAGTGCCACCTACCATAAAGATTGAAAAACTGAGATAAAATAGATGAATTGCCTTTGATCGATCATGTAGATAACTCAATTGAATTCTGTTAGTCCAAATCTTAACCTTTGTCCTTATGTTTGATTTTTAGAGTCGCCATGTTATTTTTGTCAATCGCAAAGCTGCTTAAGCCCTCATGTTCAAATTCCTAGCAAAAGGGTCCCCCCTGTGGTTCGTCTATGTTTGTGAAAAAAGGAAAATCATTTGCTAACATGTTTCTTGAACTGGATTGAATAGAATTGAACAGGTTTGAACACCCTTGAACAACCTTGAACTTAGTTCAAGAGTGTCAAAGCTCATTCATGTTTTTATGAAGCGATGGTAGGTGAATAGCATTATCGCTAAAATGGTGTCTCATGATCACGATCTTCAGAGTCTTTGATTAATCGAGGCTGGGAATCAGTATTGGTGTATGGGACTTCTAAGTTTGAAGATGAAGGTGGGATACAAAAAAGGGAACAGACTTGAACAGTGGTGAACACATAAGAACACCCTTGAACTTGGTTCATTCATGTTCAATAATTTTAAAAAAAGTGACACATGGCAAAGGTAAAGGACTAATGCCGTCATTTCAGTTGTGGACCCTACCTAGAAAAGGTTTTTAATGAAGGAAAGTAATGGCGGCGGTTAGACGTGTCCGAGCTATCGAATTAATGAGGAATTCATGTGGCATAAAATTTTGTGCAAGTGACATTAAATGATTGCGTGTGTGAACGGTCACTTCATTCTCTGAGCTTTTATTGCCTTATGATGGGCAATTAATTACCAAATTTGTGGTATTTCTTATTAAAACCCTTCTTAGCGTTCATTATTTGCTTGAAATACTGTCGTTGTCTATGTGCATGAAGATTGAAAGTAAGGGTTTTTGGAGATCCAGTTGTAGAATTTTCCACAGTGATTAAGGTAATTCAGGCTGCCATTCCTACAGTGTTTAAATTTAAGAGCTTGTGAAATTTACGGGAGTTTCTGTAACAATTATCAGTCTATTCTTGCAAGAATGAAGTGTGCATTCCATTTGTTCGGAAGTGTTTCTATTTTGGTATGTGAAAATCCTATTGTAACAAACACAGATTTAGAGGGATATGAAGTAGAAGGAATAGCTGATAGGCTCACTACGTCTGTTGAAGAAAGTGTCCCATTTCTTAAAATTTTAAGTAGTGGGTTGTGTGTAGCCGCTTGCTTTCCTCCTGTAGTGGTATGCCCTAAACTTGTCCATGAGTGTATCCGACACTATGACCAGCAAACCGAATCAATTATCAAAAGAAATGGTGAGGTATTAATAGCTGTGAATAGAGGAATTGTCTCTTCAGCTTTCCAAATCCAAGGGCAAACTTTTTCCGCCTTCTCTCCTACACAATCCCTTGTTAAGTTCAAACCAAATTCTGATGCAAACTGTACCTCAATAGCTAAGCACTGGTTATTAAACGCCCAAAGGGGAGGTTCCAGCTTACCCAAAAAGCTCTACAGAAGTCATGTGCATCCATACATTAGTGATATTATGGTGATGTTACATAGAGTCAGAGGGTCACCTGAGGCGTTCTTACTTTCAGATTGGTTGTTCTGCTATGTAGAAATTGTTTTAGAGGGAAGACACAAGTTGGATTGGGCCAAATTAATTGCAGAATCTATGAGAGAACAACTGAATAATTCTAAACTCACTGGATGTAGCTTTTTCATGACTTCTTATCTGATGTACTGTCTAGCATGTAGTAGGATATGGGATGGTATGATTCATGAGCCTTGGATAGATGGAATGTGTGTTTTCGAGTATTTTCCTATTCTTCATAAAGATAATGTGATTTAGAACTACAAAAAGGTACATGATACCTTTATGGGTAAGCTTTGTTTTGAGATGTCTGGGGAATCAGCCAAGAGGATGAGTTCAGAAGCTCAGCAATTTGTGACAAGATTTGGGAGTTTTTATATTTAGTTCCCTAGGTTCTCTTATATTAGAATTGGTGGTTTTGAAGATGCCCCTACAAAATTACCTAGGTATGCCTTTGATTGTTTCATCCTTGCAGAAGTCTATAGATAGCTTGCTATTGTTCTTAAACATTTTCTTCCTAGGGAAGGATGGGAGAAAATCTTCCCATTACAGCTAGGTAAGTTTTCATGCCTGACTATTGAAGATGCAATAAGTATTGGAAGTGACCTTGGTCATTTTGATTTTAAGTATTACATAGAGAGAACAAGATTTGATAATAAAAACTTTGCTAGCGGAAATCTAGGCCTTAGATCTCACATGTTTCTAGTTCCCCATCTAGAGGATTTTTGGGAAGACTATGCAAATGAGTCCCAAGTCATGAAGAGAGGCCATAGCAGACTCTGCATATCTCAAATTTTGTCCATGAGACTGCAGTTCAGCATAGAGGGGGTCACAGATGATGGTTCTTATTTAGTTGAACCCAGTTTCAAAAGACTCCTGGACACTGAAGAGATAGATATTGATTGGTCAAAAGAGGAGGAAGATGACATTAAATGCAGAACATAGCATGTACTCAAATTAACTAAAAAATGGCTGTAGACAAAAAGAGAACAGTCTAGTCCTAAAACAATTGGACTTAAAACTTCAATTTTATTTTCCTCCCCCTCTGTTTCTAATTCTCCTAAACCATCTGGTAATGCAGGTTCCTCTGATAAGTAGCAGAAGAAGGATCCCAGGAAGAAATCTGTTGCAGAACTTTCGCCTATGGCCTCCCCTCAGTGCATTACTAGATCGAGATCCCGATCACAGGAAAAAGGAAAGATGACTCAGGAGCATACAGAAATAGTCAATTTGGAGGATGACAAATTTGGAGATTTAAGCTACCAAATTGGAGAAGACAAGCAAATCCGGAAAGATCTCTTCGACCTCGATGATGTAACTCTAGATTTAATGGACACCCCTGCTAAAACTGATCCCCAACTGGCAGCAACAAATGATACCCCAAAATGGTTAACTTCTTCAGTTAATAAGAAATGGAGTTTGATTCCTGTATCTATTCCGGTGCAAGATATAGTCAGTAAGTATGCTCAAAATACTCCCAGGGCCAAGAAAGTGAAGATTACAACACGGATGTTCACTGATACTAAAACTAGGAAGTGGATAACTGAGGTAGCTACCTACAGACTGAAGGAGGAAAAGAAAGATGTTGCAGTTGAAGATTTTGAAGTAACTAAAATTGAGTTAGGGACTATGGACAAAGTAGGAAAGAATCACCTTTTCAAGGAAACCACCCAAAAGATGTTGATCACATCAGTGCATGATAGTAAGGAAAAGAAGGAATTGAAGCAAACCATTTTCTCACTCTCCCAGTTCATAAATACTTTTTGCAATTTTGATGCCACCCCACTGTCTCAATCATCACAAGTATTCGACCCCAACTCTGCAGAAAGTAAAACGTTGCTTAATCAAGTTCAGAGGGGTCAAACTTTGGTCTCTTCAGTTGACGAGTGGATGTCTTGAGTACTCAGTAATGGTAGGCAATACATCAAATATTCGCACTCAGTTCTTCATGACACCGAGGCAGTAATAGGAGAATTGCTAGCCTAATGCCAGGTCTGGAATACAGATGAGGAAAAATGGGTGTCAGCAATGACAAATTTTATAGAGATAGAGAGGCACGGTTTTAATAAATTCTGCATGGAAAAGTCCCTAAAAGGCGCTGAAGAGTCCCTTTTCTTCATCCTCAGAAAGAATATCAGTTGGTGCATCTCTCTCATAAGGAGAACTATTGTAGAAAATAAAGAATATGAAACTGAAGCTAAGCAGATTTAAAAATCTGCCCTGATCGAGTTGAAAGTGATTAATTTCACTTATACCTACCCATCTGTGTTTGGTGAGCAAGAATTAAAGGGCGCTCTGGATGCTTTCAACTTGGCAATAAAGACTATCAGGGAAAAGATTAATCCTAAAGCCTCTGACTTAACTCAGATAGAAAGGATTGAATCTATGCTATATCTGTGTGTGGATCAGCTGTCCAATGTCTTTGAAAAGGTGAAGAAATTGAGGTGGAGAAAAGACGCTTCTATGGCTCAGATAGCAAATTCTAAGATCCTGCATATGTTGCTCGTGAAAGAGCTGCTTCAAGCATATAAAGAATGGAAACCTACTCAATCAGTTACCGATTAAGAAGGGAGTCCAACGGAGAGCGAGGATTGTGCTGTTGATAAGGAGTCGGATTTGGTTATTTAGTTTTACTGGATTAACATACAAAATTTAAAGGATGTGTGTCCTCTTTCTGATGGTTTAGTTATTTAACTGATTGCCTGAGAGGTCATGTTTTTTGAGAGACCTCTCAGTGCTCTAATACTATTTATTTTAGCTGCTGAAACTTTTAAAGGGTTCAAAAAACTTATGGCTGATAGAGAATAGATTTTGATAGTTATAGTTTGGATTATTGAATGTTATGAAAAGAACAGATTTCAGGCAATTATTTGTGTAGTGATTTCTGAAATATATAACAGTAAGGTTATTGAATCTGTGTTATTTGAAAACCAAAGCAAAGTGTCTTGTGTTGACATATAGTTTATTCTATTATATATATATATGTCTATTGGTTCATAATATCTGAATTCTGGATTTTATCTACTTTTTGTTATCTTTGGCTGTGAAGTTATTTATATTTCATGAAATGAAATTGTGGAATTAACTGTGTTTTCTTCCTACTCATTATTTGGTTTTATTTCCTTCATATTTTCTTAGAAGCATATCATCAAAGAATGATACTGCAACCTTTATAAGTTTTCAGGTTAAAAGCTAACCGAATGAACTGTTATCCCATTTCATTGAATATCATACTAGGGAGCTATACCTATTATAAAATTCAGAGGGAAGTGATCATAAAAGATACTTACCCAACTATTAGAGATAGTTTGTCTTTTAAGGGTGATAGAGTAAACTTAAAAGGATTTTTGTAGAAAGACAAATCTATTCACTAACAGAGTTTTGGCGACTCTACTGGGGAGCATTTACAGTGTAGACCTATTTTTAAATACTTTCTTTTTTAAACAAGATATGGTCCTACCAGCTGTGGTGATACCAAACTTGGAGGAGCAACCTCCTGTTATTCAACCAGATCTTAACTTCCAAAATACCCAAGAGGATATAATCTCTGATTTGAACACTATTGCTTGGAATTTAAAAAGAACCTATCACCAATATCAACAAATTCTCCTAGTTTTAGAAGAAGAGGAAGATATAGGAGAGTGGCTGAGAGGTCTCCCAATCGCCCAAGAGGCAAAAATCGTTGACAGAATTGCTCAGAGGCAATAAAAGAAAATAATATTGGATTCTCAACCATGTACCATGGCTCAGAGGAAGGAGGGTATCTTTGACGCTTTTTATGAGAGTTTGCAAAATTTTCATTTTTTGACCTCTTCCATTTCAAAACCCAAAGCTAAGAGTAGACCTTCTTCCCCTCCTAAAGATTCTTCCAATTCTTCCCCGTCCTCTAGCATCTGACAAGCCTTAACTTTGTCTGGCATTCAAGCATCACCATTAGTAACAATCTTTCCAAGTGCGGTTATGGCTCAGTCATGGGGTGCAACAGTTGGTCCTTTAAATTTAGGAGCTCATCAACCTCTCCCTAAGGGTATTAAAGAAGTCTTGCCTAAATTTTCTGGAGATGGCAAAGTCTCAGTAGATGAGCACTTGAATGCATTCAATGTGGCTCATGCCATTTTGGTAGCGCAACATAAAGATGTAGCCATTAGGCTCTTTGCTCAATCCCTCTCAGAAGGAGCTGTAGAATGGTTTGGTCATTTTCCAGCCGGGTTTATTACAAATTGGAAAACCACAAAGACCGCATTCGAAGGACATTTTAAAGGGGCTGATGATGAACATTCCCTGCAGCACAATTAACACAAATGAAGAAAGAGATTCATGAGCTAATGAGAGACTACGTGGCTAGATATAACAAAGTTATCCATAAAATTCTTGTTGCCAAAAGACCGACCCTAGAAAACCAACAATGTTTCTTTGTAAACTCTATGCCCCCAGACATAGGTTTTCACTTAAGGAGTAGGCCAACTGATTTAGCTATTGCCCAAGGACAGGCCACTGAGTTAGAAGATGACCTTATTATAGCAAGGAAATGGAGAAAATATGTACAAACTTCTCACTCTTAACCTTCTACTTCTGCTCCTACAGATCCTGTTGTTCAAAGACTCATGAATGATGTAATTACCTTGAAAAGGCAGTTACCAAAACAAGGATCTTCATTTCCTTCCCCTTATCAAGATATCAGTCAAAAGTAGCCTAATCAATGGCACAACAAAACCCCTTTGTTGCCTTCTAATCAACCAAAATTGTCCCTGGAAGCTTCACCAAAAGAGGCTATCATGTGTTCCTTTCACCTGACAACGGATCATGATGGTAATTCTTGCATGGATATGTAGAGACATGTAAAAATGGAAGCCACCAAAGATGTGTTAGGAGAATATACTATAGAACAGCTCCCTCAAGACAGACCTGGCAACTCTGGCTCATACTTTTTAGAATACAAATCTGACTCGGAAAGAGGAGATATTCTGGTCACCCTTGGGGATCCCGCTTGTGCCACGCTCATGCGAAATCAAAAGTATTCAAAGAACACTCCAACTTCATCTAGTGCTTTCCACAAGACTCGAGATCCTGTAAGTAATTCTTCTTCTCCTAGTCCTTGGATTCCTGATGTTAAGGTTGTGCAAAAATATTCTAGCATACCCTCTTTTAATATTGTAGAATTTTGAAAGTCTTCTGCTATCCAAATCTCTCCTGTAGAATATCTGAGATTAAATCCCAAAGAACTAGCTAAGTTAGTCAAGTACGTCAAAGGTGACCTTCCAAATTCATCTCAATCTAACCAGTGCATTGTTGATCAAATTGATGACCCAGTTGATGTTCCTGTAGTTGTTTCACCATTTGTTATGAATTAGAGTGACACTGTTGTCACTCCTACCTCAGAATTGAAATGTGAATTTGATGGAACTAGGAAACCTGACCCCTTCTATATTTCTCTACTCCTTAACAAAATTAAATAGAGTAATTGCATTATAGACTCAGGTGCCTCTGATAATGTTATGCCTTCATCTATTGCCAAAGCTTTAGGGTTAACCATGACTAAAACCTTTTGGGAGGTGCTATTCTATGGATGGGAAATAGGTGCCCTTAATAGGTCAAGTTAAAGATGCTCAAGCTGTTTTAGCCGCTTATCCTAATAAGAGACTCAAGTTAACCATTTTAGTAGTAGATATACCTGTAAGCTATGGTATGCTCTTGAGTAGGACTTTCTACAGAGACATGGGTGGGGAAATAAAGATGGATTGGTCAGAAGTCATTATCCCTATTGGAAAGAAAAAGGTCAAACTAGAACCTGAAGCTAAAACTAAATACACTGTAATTCCATCCAATGATCCTAAGGCACAAATCCTATTCCAAGACTGTGAGTTTGGTAATTACATGATTTTCTCAGATGAAGCCCCTCCTATTTGTGAAGACTTTGATGAAAAGGAGCAAATTTGGTTGATGGAGTTTGATGGTAGTTGTGCTACTGCAGGTTCGGGGGTTGGTGTAGTTTTTAAAGGGTTGGATGATCAATATATCCATTTCTTGTTCAAACTAGATTTTAAAAATACTAATAATACCGCTGAATATGAGGCTCTGTTATTAAGGTTGCGAGAGACAAAGACATTGGGAATCAAGGCACTTGTTGTGAAAGGTGATGCTGAACTTATCGTTAAACAAGTGAAGGGTCAATTTATAGTAAAAAATGAACGTCTGAAACATTACAAAAATTTAGTGTGGGACAAAGTTGATTCTTTTGAAGATTTTTCCATAGAAGCCATTCCCAGAAGTCTCAATACAAGGGCCAATTCCTTAGCTGTATCAGCGTCTCTACTACTCCCTCACCCTAACTTTAAAATAGAGACATATAGGGTTGAGATGATATATAGATCGACTGTCCCAGATAACATTGAACACCTACAAGTTTTTGGAGATGATTTCCGGATTAAGGATTTCATGGCATGTATAGAAGTTTTCTCATCTACATACTTTGAAGGAATGAATGAAGACAGTGAAAGGTCTAATCCTAAATTCTTACCAGAAGAAGAAGTTTTCTAGTTGAAGAGAAACAAAATTCCCAAAGGTTTGGTTTCCTTAGAGAACTTGTTTTCTCAAAAAGATGATAGTTTCATTTCAAGAAAAAACTCTCAGACAGATGTGCAAAAAGAATATGACAAGGTGAATATTGGCACTGCAGCCGAGCCTAGGTGGATATCCATAGGTAAGACTTTGTCTGTTCAAGAAAAGAAAAGCCTTCAGATCTTGTTGACAGCCTACACTGATGTTTTTGCTTGGGTTTATAGTGACCTTAAAGATTTTTGGAAAGGGAAATTTAGCCATCATATTCCTCTTAAACTTGAATCAAAGCCTCTCAAACAAAAACTTCATAGTTACAATCCTAAAGTTTCTGAAGCAATTCTAAAGGAAGTTGAAAAAATGCTAAAAGCCAGAATCATCTACCCTATTCATCACTCAACTTGGATTGCAAATATTGTCCCTGTCAGAAAAAAATAATGGCAAAATAAGGATCTGTGTGGATTTCCAAAATTTAAATCAAGCTAGTCTAAAAGATAATTATGCCCTGCCCAAAATGGAACATGTATTACAGGCAGTTGCCGGATCAGAAACGATGTCTCTACTTGATGGGTTTTCTGGATATAATCAGGTGAGTGTGTCTAATGAAGATAAACAGAAAACTATTTTTACCACGCCACGGGGAACATTTGCTTATAATAGAATGCCCTTTTCCCTGATTAATGTAGGGGCAACTTTCCAAAGGGCAATGAATTCTTCCTTTGTTGATTTAAAAAATAGAATTATAGTAATTTACCTTGATGATTTGACTGTGTACTTCAAAAGAAGGAAACATCATGTTCGAGATCTCAAATTAGTCCTACAGAGGTGTAAAGACCATGGCATATCTCTTAATCCTAAAAAATCAGTTTTTGGTGTGACTGAGGGAAAGTTGTTGGGGCATATTGTATCTAAAGAAGGGATTAGGATCGATCCTGAAAGAGTAAAGGTGATTTAGCAAATCAGTCTACCTTCAACCAGAATAGGAGTCAAATCTTTCTTCAGCTAGATTAACTTCTTGAGAGCTTTTGTCCCAGATTTTTCTGAGTTAACAAGGCACATAGTGGGAATGATGAGTGAAAAACATCCCTTTAAATGGACAGAAGAAGGTAGAAAAGCTTTTGGAGAAATCAAAACCGCTGTAGCAAATGCCCCGTCTCTAGTTTACCTTGACTACAAAAAAGATTTCATCATTTATTGTTATGCTTCTGAGCACACTTTGTCAGGAATTATAACTTAGAAGGATGTTTCAGGGAATGAGACACCCATTTCTTTCATGAGTACACCGTTAAAAAAACAAGAACTAAAATATTCCCCCATTGAGAAGCAAGCCTTTGCTGTAGTGAAATCAGTTAAGCAGTTTAGATTCTATATCCTTCATTCTCATTCCATAGTGTTTGTCCCTGATTCAATAGTGGAAGCGCTTCTCACGCAACAAGAAATAGCCATGAACAAGAGAGCAACATGGGTGATAAAGATTCAGGAATATGACTTGATAATAAAACCCACCAAACTTGTCAGGGGTAGGGGGCTGTGTAAATTCATTGCAGAAAATGTAAGTCATCTTGAAAATCCAGAATGTGAAACATCTCAAGTATTGTTGGTCAGTTTGACAGATGTCTGGTTTTGTGACATTGCTTATTTCTTGAATTATGGAGAATGTCCACAAAGACTGTTGCCTAAAGAGAGATAGACTCTGAGACTACAAGTTGTGAAGTATGTAATATGGCAAGGTGTATTGTATAAGAGAGGCCTTGACGGTACATTTCTAAGATGTGTGGATAAAAGTTAGCAGTTATAGTTGCTTAAAACCTTTCATGAAGAGGCCTGTGGAGGTCATTTCTCATCTATTGTGATGCCATTCAAAATTATTCAGAACTGTTTCTACTGGCCAGGGACGTTTAAAGATGCTTACGCATTCATTAGGAACTGCAAGAAATGCCAATTATTCTTTGGAAGATGCCAATTAGCTGCCTTGCCTTTGAGACCAGTTGTGATAAGTGAACCATTCAAGAAATGGGGAATCAATTTCATCGGTCCTGTCAATCCTCAGTCACATGTAGGTCATGCTTACATCCTAACAGTGACTGACTACTTTACTAAGTGGGTCGAGGCCATTCCAACCAAGAAAGCTAATTCTCAGGTGGTATGTGATTTCTTAAAAGATAATATTTTGGTATGTTTTGGAGTACCTCAAAAAGTTTTAGTAGATAATGCCACTTACTTCTCTTTGCAGGAGCTTTCCCTTTTCTATTTTGATCATAATATCTCTTTGGCTCATTCGTCCGATTATTTCCCCTAAGGAAATGGACAGGCCGAGTCAAGTAATAAAAATTTGTTAATGATCATTAAAATGTTAGCGGATGATAGTGGCAATAATTGGCATAAGAAATTTTTTGAAACCCTTTGGGCTGATAGAATTACCCCCAAGAGAGAAATCAACATGGCACCCTTTGAATTGGTGTATGGAATAAGTGAACAAGTCTCAGTTCCTTTGGAACTTTCAGCAGCTAAACTGCAAATGGCTATTGAAGATCAAACTTTTAAAGACTCCTTGGAGAAAAGGATCATGTATTTGCATAAACTAGAAGAAGAAAGAGAAGCTCTGGTGGATAAAATTACTGAACATCAGGCTAGAGTGAAAAGCATTTTTGACAAGAAAGCGAGACCCAAAAGTTTTCTAAAAGGAGATGAGGTTTTTCTATGGGACAAAAGAAAGGTTCTGAAAGGAACCCATAGTAAATTTGAATCACTTTGGAAAGGGCCCTTTTTCATCACTGAAGAGTTAGGAACCAATGCTTTTAAGATGGCGTACCCAGATGGAACAATCTTGCCATTTTCCTATAATGGCCAAGATCTCAAGTTGTTGAAGCTTTAGTCTAGGTCCCTATGTCCTATTGTATATATTAGTTTTAGTTTGCTTTTGGGTTGTGTGTCTTTCCTTTCTTCTATTTTTTTATGAGCCCTTTTTAGCAGTTTGCAAAACCAGAGTGTTTGAGTCCTCTGGCTTTTGAGAAAAGCCAGTCCCCAGTCAGAGCCGGTGTTAGTCCAAATCTTAATCTTTGTCCTTATGTTTGATTTTTAGAGTTGCCATGTTATTTTTGTGAATCTCAAAGCTGCTTAATCCCTCATGTTCAAATTCTCAGTGAAAGGGTCCCCCTTTTGGTTCGTCTGTGTTTGTGAAAAAAGGAAAATCATTTGCTAATATGTTTCTTGAACAGGATTGAATAGAATTGAACAGGTTTGAACAACCTTGAACAACCTTGAACTTAGTTCAAGAGTGTTCAAGAGTGTTCAAGCTCGTTCATGTTTTTATGAAGCGATGGCAGGTGAATAACATTATCGCTAAAATGGTGTCTCATGATCATGATCTTCAGAGTCTTTGATTAATCGAGATTGGGAATCAGTATTGGTGTATGGTTCTTCTAAGTTTGAAGATAAAGGCGGGATACAAAAAAGGGAACATACTTGAAAAGTGGTGAACACATAAGAACACATGGCAAAGGTAAAGGACTACCGCCATAATTTTAGTTGTGGACCCTACCTAGAAAAATATTTTAATGAAGGAAAGTATTGGCGGTGGTTAGACGTGTCTGAGCTGCCGAATTAATGAGGAATTCGTATGGCATAAAAGTTTGCGCAAGTGACATTAAATGATTGCGTGTGTGAATGGTCACTTCATTCTCTAAGATTTTATTGCCTTTATGATGGGAAATTAATTACCAAATCCATGGTATTTCTTATTAAAACCCTTCTTAGCGTTCAATATTTATTTGAAATACTGTCGCTGTCTATGTGTGTGATGATTGAAAGTAAGGGTTTTTGGAGCTCCAGTTGTAGAATTTTCCACAGTGATTAAGGTAAGTCAGGCTGCCATTCCTACAATGTTTAAATTTAAGAGCTTGTGAAATTTATGGGAGTTTTTGTAACAATTATTAGTCTATTCTTGCAATAATGAAGTCTACATTCCATTTGTTCGTAATTGTTTCTAGTTTGGTATGTGAAAATCCTATTGTAACAAACACAGATTTAGAGGGATATGATGTAGAAGGAATAGCTGATAGGCTCACTGTGTCTGTTGAAGAAAGTGTCCCTTCTCTTGAAATTTTAAGTAGTGGGTTGTGTGTAGCTGCTTGCTTTCCTCCTGCAGTGGTATGCCCTAAACTTGTCCATGAGTGTATCCGACACTATGACCAGCGAACCGAATCAATTCTCAAAAGAAATGGTGAAGTATTAATGGGTGTGAATAGAGGAATTGTCGCTTCAACTTTCCAAATCCAAGAGCGAACTTTTTCCGCCTTCTCTCCTATACAATCCCTTGTTAAGTTCAAACCAAATGCTGATGCAAACTGTACCTCAACAGCTAAGCACTGGTTTTTAAATTCCCAAAGGGGAGGTTCCCTCTTACCCAAAAATCTCAACAAAAGTCATGTGCATCTATACATTAGTGATATTATGGTGATGTTACATAGAGTCAGAGGGTCACCTGAGGCATTCTTATTTTTAGATTGGTTGTTCTGATATGTAGAAATTATTTTAGAGGGAAGACACAAGTTGGATTGGGTCGAATTAATTGCAAAATCTATGAGAGAACAACTGAATAATTCTAAACTCACTAGATGTAGCTTTTTCATGACTTCTTATCTGATGTACTATCTAGCATGTAGTAGGATATGGGATGGTATGATTCATGAGCCTTGGATAGATGGAATGTGTGTTTTCGAGTATTTTCCTATTCTTCATAAAGATAATGTGATTCAGAACTACAGAAAGGTACATGATACCTTTATGGGTAAGCTTTGTTTTGAGATGTCTGGGGATTCAGCCAGGAGGATGAGTTCAGAAGCTCAACAATTTGTTACAAGATTTGGGAGTTTTTTATATTCAGTTCCCTAGGTTCTCTTATATTAGAATTGGTGGTTTTGAAGATGCCCCTACAAAATTACCTAGGTATGCCTTTGATTGTTTCATCCTTGCAGAAGTCTGTAGACAACTTGCTATTGTTCTTAAACATTTTCTTCCTAGGGAAGGATGGGAGAAAATCTTCCCATTACAGCTAGGTAAGTTTTCATGCCTGACTATTGAAGATGCAATAAGTATTGGAAGTGACCTTGGTCATTTTGATTTTAAGTATTACATAGAGAGAACAAGCTTTGATAATAAAAACTTTGCTAGAGGAAATCTAGGCCTTAGATCTCACATGTTTCCAGTTCCCCATCTAGAGGATTTTTGAGAAGACTGTGCAAATGAGTCCCAAGTCATGAAGAGAGGCCATAGCAGACTCTGCATATCTCAAATTTTGTCCATGAGACTACAGTTCAACATAGAGGGGGTCACAAATGATGGTTCTTATTTAGTTGAACCCAGTTTCAAAAGACTCCTGGACACTAAAGAGATAGATATCAATTGGTCAAAAGAGGAGGAAGACAACATTAAATGCAGAACACAACATGTACTCAAATTAAATAAAAAATGGCTGTAAACAAAAAGAGAACAGTCTAGTCCTAAAACAATTGGACTTAAAACTTCAATTTTATTTTCCTCCCCCTCTATTTCTAATTCTCCTAAACCATCTGGTAATGCAGCTTCCTCTGATAAGCAGCAAAAGAAGGATCCTAGGAATAAATCTGTTGCAAAACTTTCCCCTGTGGCCTCCCCTCGGTGCATTACCAGATCGAGATCCCGATCACAAAAAAAAGGAAAGATGACTCAGGAGCATACAAAAATAGTCAATTTGGAGGATGAAAAATTTGGAGATTTAAGCTACCAAATTGGAGAAGACAAGCAAATCGGGAAAGATCTCTTCGACCTCGATGATGTAACTCTAGATTTAATGGACACTCCTGCTAAAACTGATCCCCAGCCAACAACAACAAATGATACCCCAAAATGGTTAACTTCTTTAGTTAATAAGAAATGGAGTTTGATTCCTGTATCTATTCTGGTGCAGGATATAGTCAGTAAGTATGCTCAAAAGATTCCCAAGGCCAAGAAAGTGAAGAGTACAACACAAATGTTCGCTGATACTAAAACTAGGAAGTGGACAGCCGAGGTAGCTACCTACAGACCGAAGGAGGAAAAGAAAGATGTTGGAGTTGAAGATTTTGAAGTAACTAAAATTGAGTTAGGGACTATGGACAGAGTAGGAAAGAATCACCTTTTCAAGGAAAGCGCCAAACAGATGCTGATCACATCAGTGTAGGATAGTAAGGAAAAGAAGGAATTGAAGCAAACCATTTTCTCACTCTCCTAGTTCATAAATACTTTTTGCAATTTTGATGCCACCCCACTGTCTCAATCATCACAAGTATTTGACCCCAACTCTGCAGAAAGTAAAGCGTTGCTGAATCAAGTTCAGAGGGGTCAAACTTTGGTCTCTTCAGTTGACGAGTGGATGTCTCAAGTAGTTAGTAATGGCAGGAAATACATCAAAGATTCACACTAGTTCTTCATGACACTGAGGCAGTAATAGGAGAATCACTAGCCCAATGCCAGGTCTGGAATACAGATGAGGAAAAATGGGTGTCAACAATGACAAATTTTATGGAGATAGAGAGGCACGATTTTAATAAATTCTGCATGGAAAAGTCCCTAAAAGGCGCTGAAGAGTCCCTTTTCTTCATCCTCAGAAAGAATATCAGTTGGCGCATCACTCTCATAAGGAGCACTATTGTAGAAAATAAAGAATACGAAACTGAAGCTAAGCAGATTTAAAAAGCTGCCCTGATCGAGTTGAAAGTGATTAATTTCACTTATACCTACCCATCTGTGTTTGGTGAGCAAGAATTAAAGGGAAATCTGGATGCTTTCGACTTGGTAATAAAGACTATCAGGGAAAAGATTAATCCTAAAGCCTCTAACTTAACTCAGATAGCAAGGATTGAATCTATTCTATATCTGTGTGTGGATCAGCTGTCCAATGTCTTTGAAAAGGTGAAGAAATTGAGGTGGAGCAAAGACGCTTCTATGGCTCGGATAGTAAATTCTAAGATCTCGCATATGTCGCTCATGAAAGAGCTAATTCAAGCATATAAAGAATGGAAACCTACTCAATCAGTTACCGATTAAGAAGGGAGTCCAGCGGAGAGCGAGGATCGTGCTGTTGATAAGGAGCCAGATTTGGTTATTTAGTTTTACTAGATTAACATGCAAACTTTAAAGGACGTGTGTCCTCTTTCTGATGGTTTAGTTATTTAACTAATTGCCCTAGAGGTCGTGTTTTTTGGGAGACCTCTCGGTGCTCTGATACTATTTATTTTAGCTGTTGAAACTTTTAAAGGGTTTGAAAAACTTATGGCTGATAGAGAATAGATTTTGATAGTTATAGTTTGGATTATTGAATGTTATGAAAAGAATAGATTTCAGGCAATTATCTGTGTAGTGATTTCTGAAATATATTGCAGTAAGGTTATTGAATCTGTGTTATTTGAAAACCAAAGCAAAGTGTCCTGTGTTGACATATTGTTTATTCTATTATATATATGTCTGTTAGTTCATAATATCCAAATTCTGGATTTTATCTACTTTTTGTTATCTTTGGCTGTGAAGTTATTTATATTTCATGAAATGAAATCGTGGAAGTTACTGTGTTTTCTTCCTACTCATTATTTGGTTTTATTTCCTTCATATTTGCTTAGAAGCATATCATCAAAGAATTATACTGCAACCTTTATAAGCTTTCAGGTTAAAAGCTAACCGAATGAACTGTTATCCCATTTCATTGAATATCATACTAGGGAGCTATACCTGTTATAAAATTTAGAGGGAAGTGATCATAAAAGATACTTACCCAACTGTTAGAGATAGTTTGTCTTTTAAGGGTGATAGAGTAAACTTAAAAGGATTTTTGTAGAAAGACAAATCTGTTCACTAACAGATTTTTGGCGACTCTACTGGGGAGCGTTTACAGTGTAGACCTATTTTTAAATTCTTTCTTTTATGAACAAGATATGGTCCTACCAGCTGTGGTGATACCAAACTTGGAGGAGAAACTTCCTATTATTCAACCAGATCTTAACTTCCAAAATACCCAAGAGGATATAATCTCTGATTTGAACACTGTTGCTTGGAATTTAAAAACTAGCTATCACAAGTATCAACAAGTTCTCCTAGTTTTAGAAGAAGAGGAAGATATAGGAGAGTGACTGAGAGGTCTCCTAATCGCCCAAGAGGCCTCTTGAGCGATGGACTATTGAGACATGTGGTCTCAGTTTCCTTCTTGATCTCCCTTAGTTTTTGCTGAACTGAGGTCTTTTGACAGCTATGGAAGAGCGATGGCACTCTGACCATAATACATTCTATCTACCCCTCGGTGACATGACTATCACACTTGAGGATGTATACAAATTGTTGAGGATCCTGACTCATGGAGAGCGGGTATATTATGACTTAGTTTATGATAGCAGCGTATGTAGATAGGTGTTTAGAGACAACACCATTGCTGATGATTGCATTACTTGGGCACAGTTTGTTTCATTTCCTACTTTGCCAACATTGTTAGGAGTAGTGACTAGAGGATTACTACTTCCAGATAGGAGAGGTTGTGGCTTTGCGGTCGGATAGGGCCATATACTGGAGGATTTGATTACACATCCTTGGAGATTCAACTTGGGTTCTTGCGTATTAGCTCAGCTATATCATGATTTACATGAGGTCGTATACAGACGCAATGCATCTCTCTTAGTAGGTGGAGTTTTGTTACAGTTGTGGATTTGGGAGCATATCCCTATCACCAGACTAGTCTGGGCATGAGTGTAGGCCCAAGGGTATCCGAATGCATTTTTGTATGATGGCATCGTTGTTCAGCATCGTCTGGGCAAGGTTGAGTTTTGGCGTCGCACTATTGATGACATTGATTAGGTCGTCTGGAGACCATATCTTCTCTGTGAGAGTTGGTGAGAGGATGACGATGAGTTGCCATATATGTTTTCCCCTTGGTGGATGATTTGGAAATCACCACTATGTATTGAGAGATTTTGCTTTGTGAGAGTGCTCCATCAGTACGGCCATGTACATGACATGCCCCAGGGTATGGAACTTTATGCGAGAGTACAGGTAGAGAGATCTATGTGGTTAGCACATGTTGACTATTAGTTGGCCTGTTTACATATTGATCAGCTTGGATATGTTAGGTGGGATATGATGACACATGTAGCTGATGCGGGGATGTCTGCCGAGTATCAAGAGTGGTTGTAGAGCCTATTCCTGATGTTGATGAGCTTTCTGATGACAATGGAGATGATGATGATGATGGTGACGATGGTAGGAGACCTTGGAGACATAGAGTTCAGAGGGAACCTAGGGCTCCTAGAGCACAGAGAGCTGTAGGACCTTGGATGTGGTTTGGTCATGTTAGGGGTCGAGGTGGTGGATTTAGGCAGCCTAGATAGAGGCTAGTGCAGGCACAGGTACCTCCGCAAAGACAAGCTCCTGATAGAGTTGGTGCAGAGTGGGCTAGGAAGAGACAGAGATGTGTCCAAGTGGCTAGATAGGTTCCATAGAGACCTCCATCTCCACAGAGACAGGTTCCTCAGATTGATCCACAGAGTAGCACGACACCAGTGATACCACAGGTTGCATTAGCGCCATAGGCACCTCAGGCCCCTCCAGCATCACAGACACCTCCAGTTCCTCCTATTATGGATAGATTAGTTCAGGATGTTTGAGGATTATAGGCAGGGATGACTGCAGTGACAGGTTGATTAGACCAGGTTACGACTATGTTGCAGTAGTTTTTGGCTATGTTAGCGCAATTACCTACCAGTGCTAGTACTAGTCAGGCACCACCTTCTACACATGATAGATCAGGTGACAGGGATCTCGATGGTGCAGGGGGTTCAGGTACTAGTATTGTGGGAGATGGATCAGGTGCCCCTGCTGGGTTATGAGATAGCGAGAGATCTGTGATATCTGGATATTGTATTGATGTATCATTTGATTATTGATCAAGACTGATGATATATGGATCATTTATCGATGTACCTTTGATGTACAGATTTGTTTTATAGAAATCGATGATGGACATTTATCTATGATGATCTTTGATTCCCCTTTTGATGATGTTGTTATGAGATTTCTTTTATGCATATCTACATGCTTCTATGATGCATTTATTTCTATTATGCTATGGATGCAATGTTTTAGAGTAGGACATAGATAAATGGATGCAAATGATGTTAATGCAACTTAATTTTATATGATTTTCTTATTTAATCATGATGTATGGATTATGCAATGCAATGATATGGCTGCAGTACTTAGTGCAATGATAAATGAATGCAACTATCTTTTTTGGTTTTTGATGTATGCAATTTAATTTATGATGCAATTCTAAATGATTTCGATAAATGACTAATGATTAATGTTTCTTTATTTTCTTTTCACTTGATATGAATATATAATGAATAATGATTAATTCTTATGAATGCAAAAAGAACAATCTCATATTGATGATTTGAAACCATTAAATTGATGAAGTGTTGTTAACATTAATTTCCCCCCTTGAACTTGGAAAAATGCTAGAAATACAAGTCATTTTAGTCTAACATGAAGATGCAATGCAACTAATTGTCCTTGAGATTTGTGAAAGAAATGCAAATAGAGATATATTTTCATCATTCAGCATTGTGGAACTAGGAGTCGATACAATCCTTACTAGTGCCATTGCGACCATAAGAATATGAATATGACTTTCATCTCATTTGGTAACCCCTTTTGCAAAACCAAGTACAACCCTCACTAGTTGAATGACCAACTATGGGAGTATGAATACCGGTTTGATCAAATTCAATGTTGCAAGTGGATGTTGGTATTAAGATATTGAAAATCTAAATAGCCAAGGTATCCTTTTGCGTGAACAAACAAAGGTTAACCCTCCTTCCTATATGAATGTCCTTGATGGTACTTTGATGAACATTTCATTAGACTAATTCACACAAGTTAAAAAGTTTTCCTCAAGACAGTAACACAGAAACTTAAGAAAACATCATGTCTCCATCATTGCCAATCTAGTCGAAACATCATTGATTAGCTAAAAAGAACATGACTCAAAAAAAGTCAATGAAAAACTCATCAAAAATTTCCAAGTGTTTGTAAAATGTATCAATATTTTCAAATAAGAATTCCAGACAGTTTGATCATTTAGGGTTTGTCAATTTTTAATCCTGATAAAATAAGTCAATGAAACTCAAGGATCAAATTATGCGATCAAACTGTGTAGGGTTGAACAATGATATCCATCAAAGGTTCCAAAATATCTCTCCTCTGTATCTGAAAATCTGCTTTTGATGTGTGACCAAGATGTTGCACTATTGAATCTATTTGGTACCAAAAATCCATGATGCATGCCCCCAAGTGATAAATGTGATCAATGTGAAACTTAGGGCAACTGAACCTAGAATGTGACAAAATGCAACTCTGAGACTTTATTAGGACTATGCACAAATGATAGATGCAATGAGGATATGGACAAATGAGATGATGAAATGCAATATGTACAAATGTGACTAGGAAAGACCTAAGGGACAAAAGGCGCCTATTTCTAGGTTTTCACCTTTTGGGATTATTGCTCTTTGTTCTTTCTTTTTTTTGCTACCAAGGCACCTATTGCTAGGTTTTCACCAAGGCACTTTTTTCTCTTTTTTCATTTTTTTCAATTTTTCTCTTTTTTATTTTTTTTTGTGTCATCAAGGCGCCTATTTGCTAGGTTTTCACCAAGACAACATTTTTTTGATTTTCCAAATGTTTTTGATTTCTTCATGCTCAATTTTCTCCTTTTTCTGATTTTTTGCTTTTCCAATGTTTTTTGCTTTTAAACTTTCTAAATTTTTTTTTGTATTTTTACTTTTTCCATGTACAAAGGTGATGTTGACTCATCTGATACTCTCAACTTATCCTCTTTCCTCTGATACTCTTTCTTCTGAATAAGGTGTGAAACCTCTTAAGATGAATGCTATTGATAGGTTCTTGCAATTCATCACCATCACAATGGGCCAATTTGTAGGTCCCCATTCTAAAAGAAGAAATAATGACAAAAGGACCAAGCCAATTTGCTTCCCACTTTCCTTTCTTTTCTCTATCAACCTGATTTTTTGGATTTTCTCTCAATACTAGATCTCCCACTTGAAAGGTTCTTGGTTTAATATGCTTGTTATAGTTCCTTGAAATTCAATTCTGATACACTTTCAAATGACCATAGGCTTGAGTTTGATGTTCCTCCAACATCTCCATTTGTTGAAGTCAGGCAAGTCTATAATCCTCATCCGTGATTAATCCATGCAATGATACTCTTAGGGATGGTATTTCAACTTCTAAAGGTAGAACAACTTCGGCCCCATAAACCAATGAAAAAGGTGTAGCTCTTGTCAGGGTGCGAATACTAGTCCTATAGATCCATAATGCTGGATTGATTTAAAGATGCCAATCTTTTCCTGACTTGCCAACGGATCTCTTAAGGATTTGAAGGATGTTCTTGTTGGTAGCCTCCGCTTTTCCATTACCTTGGGGCTAGTAAATGGATGAAGAGTGGTGTGTAATATGGAATGTGTCACAAAGTTCATCAACATCTTTGTTCTTAAACTATTTTCCATTATCCATGATGATGGTGTGATGGATAAACATGGAAATTTGCTTCCCTGTTGCAGTTGTTAAAGGGACAACCTCAACCCATTTAGTGAAGTACTCTATTGCTATGAGAATATACTTGTGTCCATTTGAAGAAGGTGGATAAATCATGCCAATCAAATCAAATCCCCATTGATAGAATGGCCATGGTGTGACAAATGGGTGTAACTCTTGTGCTGGTGCATGGATCATGTCTCTATGGTATTGACATTTTGCTCAAACTTTGACAAACTGACAAGCATCTCTTTCTAAGGTTTTCCAATAGTACCCCATGCGTAGGATTTTCTTAGCTAGGTTTAAACCACTCGAATATGACCCACAAATCCCCTTGTGGATGTCTTTTAAAGCTAATTTTGATTCATCTTCCTCTAGACATCTAAGGAGCGTTCCGTCAAGACCTTTACGATACAATGTGTCAGAAAGGATGATATAATGAGCCACTTGTCTTATGAAATTTCACTTTTGAGCATGGGTTTGGTCTATGGGTAAGGTTTGATCTTTTAGGTAGGCATAAATGGGTCCATACCATGGTGATTCATGTCCTTTTAGAAGGGCAATAATTTGGGTATCGGGTAGGTCAAATGCTGGTTTAACCAATTCTTCCACTAAGAACTCATACTTTTCATTTTGATCGAGCATTTGAAGCAAAGATGCCAAAGTAGCCATTGCATCCGCTGCTCTATTCTTGTCTCTTGTAATTTGTTCAAAAGTAATCAAAGCAAAGTAATTTTTTCAATCATCCACCAATCTTTTGTAAGGCATCAATTTTTCATCCTTGGTATTATATTCATCATTAACTTGATTGATGACTAATTGAGAGTCCCCATAGACTTGTAATTATGTGACATTCCATTCCAACACCATCTTGATACTTATGACCAAAGCTTCATACTATGCTATGTTATTGGTGCAAGGGAAAAATAACTTGTAATATTTTGGGATTGTGACCTTGTGATGTAATCAAAAGAATGCCTGCTCCACTACCATTTTGGGTGTAAGATCCATCAAAGTATAAAGTCCATGTCTTAGCTTCCACATTAACAATTTTGGAATCCAGAAACTCTGCTTGAATAGGATGTGTAGATTCTTGAGGATATTCAGCCAATTTATCAGCAATAACTTAACCTTTGATTGCTTCCCTATCAACATATTCAATGTCAAATTCACTAAGCACCATTACCCACTTTGCAATCCTTCCAGTAAAAGTTGTTTTGCTAAGTAAGTATTTTAATGGATCAATTTTGGCTATGAGCTTCACCTTATGAATTAACATATAATGTCTTAACTTTTGAGAGGCAAATACCACTGCTAGGCAAGCCCTTTCCATGAAGCTATAGTTTAATTCATATTTGATTAATGTTCTACTCAAGTAGTAGATAGCTCTTTCTTTTCCTTCATCATCTTCTTGTGCCAATAAGACTCCTAAAGATTTTTCCGTTGCTGAAATATAGAGTAATAAAGGTTTTCCTTGAATAGGTGGCATCAAGATAGGTGGATTCATCAAATATGTTTTCAAAAATGTAAAGGCTTTATCACAGTCCTCATCCCATGTGAAGATGGTGTCTTTATGTAGCAATCTGGTGAAATAATGGCATTTTTCCGCCAATCAAGAAATGAACCTCCTTATGGATTGAAGCCTTCCTTGAAGTGACCTCATTTGACTAATATTCTTTGGAATTTCCATGTCCATTATTGCTTGTACTTTTTTAGGATCTACTTCAATGCCTTTTGCAGAAATAATGTACCCTAGGAGTTTTCCATATTGTACCCCAAAAGCACATTTCTTTGGGTTGAGTCTCACTTTGAATTGTTCTAGCCTTGTAAAAATATTTTCGAGTATGGATAAATGATCTTTTCTTTTATGTGACTTAGCTAGAATGTCATCAACATAATCTTCCATTAAGGTGTGCATCATGTCATGGAAAATGGTAGTCATTACTCTTTGATAAGTGGCTCCGGCATTTTTGAGACCAAATGGCATTATATTCCAACAAAAAGTACCCCATGGGCATGTAAATGCTATCTTCTCTTGATCCTCAGGTGCAATGAAAATTTTATTATACCCACTAAATCCATCCATAAGTGAAAACATAGAATGACTCACAGTGAGATCCACAATAACATCAATGCTAGGCAATGGAAAGTCATCTTTTGGACAAGCAAGGTTTAAATATCTGAAATTCGTGCAAACTCTTATGGTTTTATCATGTTTGGTAACCAGTACAATGTTGGAGATCCATTCTGCATATGCAATTAATCTTATAAATCCCACCTTGAGTAATTTTTCCAATTCTGCTTTGACTAAAAGGACTACATGTGGATGCATTCTTCTCAACTTCTGCTTGACGGGCTTAACCCCGGGTTTCACATTTAAATGATGCATTATGAAACTTGGATCTAATATGGGCATGTCAGCATATGACCATGCAAAGTTGATTTGTTTTGCTTGAAATAATTCAATGAATTCTTTTCTCTCTAAGGGACTCAAAGATGCTGCCAAGTGAATGAATTTAGGATCTCCTTCAGTTCCAATGTTAACCTTTTATGTGGGTTCAATGAGTATAGGTGATATTTCATCTTCATGAGCTAGTAAGGTTTCCAACTTCTCTCCCTTAGGTGCCATAGTTGGGTTTTCACCTTCGGAAACGTGCTTTATTTTTACTTTTTTTGGGTCTAGTAGTGCCACACGGTGGTTTTCACCACTAGACCTTCTCATTTTTTTTGTATATTTTCTTTTCATTTTTTGGATTAAGAGGTTGAACACCTGCACTTATCATCATGACCAGAGTGAATTCATTGATGGAAGAATTGGGTTCAACCACATTGAGGTATAAGGACATTGCATTGTCATTTAGGAAGTAGAGTAAGTCATTTGGCTCGGAAAGATCTGAATCAATAAGTTCAGGGTGCATTAAGGACAAAGATTCATTGGATGGAATTTCATTTGAAGGATTTAAGGACATTACTTCATTTTATGGTTCATACATTGTATCGTCAAGGTCTATGACATGTGCCTCTTCAAGATGGTCCATGGAAGAAGGATCAAAATCCTCTTCATTAGAGTCCTCTAAGATTTCCATGGGAAAGAAAGCATGTGGATTAAACACTAGGTTAGAATTTCCCACCCACGAAGGTACCCAAGGTTCACCTACCCATTGAGTGTAAAGAGGTGCTTTTTCTACATTAGGTTGTTGAGGTTCACTTGATGTTTGAGTTGAATTCAAACTTTGAGTCACATGTTCTTGATTCTCAACTTTAGGAGGAGTTGTATAAATGTGAATGGTATCAACCTCTATGTCATGAAAATATTCTTCAAACAACAAATCCAACTCATAATCCCTAGAATCATCTTCACTTTCAAAACCTACCATATGAATATGTGCACGAAAATCATGCATGGGACTTGAACTTTCTCCTTTATGTTGAAAACCTATGCCGAGTTTCTCTTCTTTTTCTCTCCAAGCTGGTTCAATAGGTTCTAACAACCCTCTATGTCAAACTCCTAAGGGTCCTCTTCCCTTATACCCCATTTTATTCATGATATCAAATAATTTTCCATATTGATCAGTTTGGATGTTGATATGTTGCACCCTTTCATTGGGATTAGCTGAATTATCGTCCTCTTTATAAAGCCATTGTAATACCTCATTATCCTCTTTTTCCATTTCTTGCTTATCA
>MU223996.1:395350-410447 GCA_018584345.1 Thuja plicata | reverse complement strand
GAGCTCAAAGTGCAGAAGGTTTCAAAACCTTGTTTCTGTTATTCTATTCTATGCTGAATCAGTGTTAGGGATAAATAGAGTGAACCCTCAGAGGGTATTTATATATCAGCAAGAAAAGGAACCAACAAGTCCAGTAATGTATGTCCTATAGGTATAGATTTATAATTTTGACAAATCTGTATCCATTTTGGTGTATCACCTTCTTAATTAGTATTCATTTTAGTTATCCCTCTCCCTTTTTCTCAAAACCAAGGAGATCAGTATTAGGTGATATCCCAAATCCAATAGGAACCGGCCTAGAATCCAGAGATTTGTTCTCTCATCCACCAAGGAGAATGTTTCCATATTTCAATAGGATGTCTAGATTCCGCATCGAGCTATAGGTGCAATCCTGATTGACAATAGTTTTTGGCACACCCGGTGGGACATGAACTATTTCATAGTTTGATTGAGCTTCATTATTATTATTGTTTTGGTGTGAACAACAGTATTTCAGCCTTGGGAGGCAGGATTCAAACACACACCTGGCGACTCTTGAGAAAAAATCTATCGGTTTCAGAAGATCAAGTGCCGGTATTTTTTCAAATCATTTTCTATATTCAAATTTCCATCTCATTACATGAATAGAAATGTCAAATTATTATGGACAGTCAGGATACTCACCATCATACCATAGTAGGTTATTGATATATCCAACATGCCCCAAATCAATATGCCCTTATATAGGCTTATGAGAAGGCTCTCCAACAAGAAGGATCATGGGCTCAAAGGAAGAAAAAAGAGATTAAAGAGAAGATAGCTCATCATGCTTACCATCTGCCCCCCATGCTCAAATTAGGTGGTAGAAAACTCAAAATTATAACCAGTTCCAAGGAGACTATTTCATGCCTAATCAACATGAAGATATTTCCAATCAGCCTCAAAATTTGGACTGTGTTAACATGAAGAAATTTTATGAGCCTAGCAAGCTTGTTAAACCAAATTAAGAGCAAGGAGATGAGGATCAACTATATGAGCAACACATGAAATAATGGGAAGAAGAGCTTGATCATCAAATTGTTGTTAAGGGAGCATAGTTGATATTACAAATGGCTGAACAAGAGGCTCTTGAGGGTAAAATTCCAAGCTTCATGCATTTTGGGCAAGGAAAGTCTCCTAAATGTCTTGAATGTAAAGTCCCAAGTTGGTGTACTCCTACGTTCCAAGAACCTGTAAATGAAGAGCCAATTAAGCTTTCATTCCCAAGTTTTAGTGATATCCTTCTAGCACAAAAACCTTTTATAGAGCAATTGTAGCCTTATGAAGAGCTCACTCAAGAGAGCTCATCTGATTTGTTCGAAGAAATTTCATGTTTTGTCAATAAGGAGAATATATATGAGCTAACAGATTTGGCAAATTGTGATCAACAACAATATGATGATCATCTTGATAGGATGTTGGTCAATGAGGAAACACATATAGAGGTACGGGTTCTTAATGATGAATGGGCTGAAATTTTTCAACGTTCACCTATTTTGTTTGATGAACTCCTAGGTTTTGTGAGTGACGAGGAAGAGGAAATTCATATTTCCCTCACATCATTAATAGGACAGCAAGAGGAAGTTCAATATTTTTATGTTTTGAGTGTGCATGACAACAACAAGAAGGTAAATATACATCCTCTTCCATGCAGTATTGAAAGTTATGATGATGAGGCTGAGTTTTGGGATGGTCTTGAAGTATTTATGGCATAATTATATGTTTTTCCTACTCCTCCTCATAGAGAGAGTCAAGTTCAACAAGTTGTTGAACATGTGGTGGTTGCTGCATCTCAACACATACCTAAGGATGAAGTTGACAGAGTGCTGATTGAAGAACAGATAAGAAAGAACAGTATGAAAAGTTATGAGATTGAGCCAAATTATTCAAACAAAGAATATGACAATTAACCACATTAGGTAGACCTTGCAATTAATCAACTTCTTAATCCTCTAGAGCTTGAAATTTTTGAACAAATTGGTGTCATAGTTGAAACCATAGAATTTAGCAGCATAAAATCAGAATCTGTTATTACAAGAGGCTACCCAATTAGCCATATTTCTAGAATGGGGCCCATTCCTAAGATTCCAGTTATTGAACAATAGATCCAACATGTTTATATACCTCAAAGCTGCACTGATTTTGATCAAATCCAAGAGGTATGTGATCTGGTCTTTCATTTTTAGGATATGCTCCAGAAGTCTCAGATATTTCAAGTTATATTGCATATATTTGCAGTTGCCTATATACATGCATCTCATCCATTGTTGATGAGAAAATGAAGCTACTTCAATTAGTCAGTTAATGCATGTATCTGAGGGTTTTTTGATGGTTGATTAGCTTAGGGTAGATCATATTGGTTTTCAATTATATTTTTCTTTCTCTAAGTGATGTTCAAGAACATGCTTCAGTTTTAGTTTTAGTTTCAGTTGTGTGAGGAAGAAACTAAGGACAACACTGTTAAAATTCACTATCTTTACATGAAAAAAATACTAGTCATACAAGGAATGGAATCCATTTTTCTACCTCATATCATAAGCATTTCATTCATATAGAAACAGTGGAGGATAGCAGTAATATCCTTGGTTTAGTTTCTGATTTTCATTTTTCAGTTGGTTTTCAGTTTGAGAAGTTTAATTGTTCCTAAAGTTGAAGACTCTAGCCCAATGGATAAGCAAAAGGCTACTGGTCTATTTTTTTTCAGCAGAAAAACACCCCTAAGAGGTCGCCAGAAAATGTTACCATTTTAGTTTGCACACTAAATTGGTAAATTGATAGTTGTTTTACATTGAATTATGGATTTGATAGTTGCTGTCCTAAGTTGCAGAATTGCTTAAATTTAGAAGATAAAGTACACATGAAGCATGGAAACTATAAACATCAAAATATTGCATAAAGTTACACCTATTCAACACTACTATTTAGATAATGAAGACAAAATACATTGCTTTTGCATTCATGTTAACACTGGTATTGTTCTCTAAGTATTGATCAGATTTAAACTTTCAATTTCATAATTGATCATTACATTGAACATTCAAATTGAATGTAATAAACAAGTATTCCTTCATAGGTTACATCTTTCATATTGTAAAATTAGAGAATATGTACAATTATTAAAGTAAGAAAGGAGCATAAAGAAGGTTTAGGGGTCCATGCATTGCCTTTAAGAAGTCTTCTGCATGTTGGAGCTGAGTAACTGCATCATCTGAATCCGCATATCTTTAACCTTGTCTTTGGCCTTATCTCTGTCCTAAATCTTCTTCTGGTTTTATCCTACATCATGGAGAGAGAGAGAGAGAGAGAGAGAGAGAGAGAGAGAGAGAGAGAGATCCAAATTGGATCTAAGCAATACATAGATACCTAAAACAACATGCTACAATAAAATCTTAAGAGCTGTACATTTATGTAAACATCAATGCAATAGAAAAGTATGCATTTGTAATAACTAAATAAAGTATCAAAGGGACATAATTCTATGAAACCTTTTACTGCATATATTTTTTATCCTACAGTATTCAAGAGTTTCTATTTAGGAAACCATAAAATATGAATCAAAGGGACTTAGTTCTTTTAGCTGAGAAACCTTTTTCAGAACATCAACATGTTAGATTTGTAAACCCAACCAACAAATCAACATTCATACATAAATGTCATTTCACATGAAATTTACATACAAACATTGATTGAATGATTATATCTAATAATCTAACATGTGGACTTGGTGGTGTGTGCAAGCAAGTGAGACTAAAGTGAAAATGTTAAAGAAACACAATGCAAGAGTTCACAAGTTGCAGATGATAAAAGGAAAATACAGTGGGTGTCACAAGACCGTGCTCGAACCTCACTGGATTAAAGATGAAAGAGTAATAAGAGTTCATGAGTTTAGAAAGAAAAGAAAAATATAATTCATACAATGATGCTACTAATATGCATTTTATGGTTATAAAGAGATAAGGGTTTCTGATTGAAATAGTGTTATAGTCAAAACAAAAACAAAATTGCAAATAAAAATTGAGGTAACACTATACCTTATCATTATACGAAGCAGTAGCATGTATGTTTATAATCAAATTGAAAGAGAATATGCATATGTTTTGAATACTGTTATATCAAAATAAGAAAATGACAGCAATGATGTTATGCAGTAGCATGCATATACAAAGGATCCAGTTGCATTATCATCAAAATGGAAAGCATATTTGAAACTTTAAATACTGTTGAGAAAATCAAGTAAACATTGCAAATATTCATCATAAGTGATGTTCTGAATATTGTTTTATGAAATATGAGATGACAACAAAGCAGTAGCATGTATGTTTACTGTTTAATTGGAAGAAGATAGGCATATTGAACGAAGAATGAAGTTGCAAATGGAAGAGAAATGAATTGAATATGAGTGTTGCTATAATTACTGTCAGAATTTTGTTAAGAAGAAAGTATCATAGTGTTATTAGTATGCATGAGAAAACATCAATTGAAACAATGAACAAAGAAAGAACAGATAACAAAAGAATGGAGACATTATTGTTGTTCTATGCTGTTAAAGAATGTTCGAAAGAAGAGTGTGTACCAGGATTGGACATTAAAATGGTGCTATTATTTCATATGTTCAATGCATATTCAAGAGGAAAGTGATAACAAAAATGTTTCCATAAAGATTTGCTAGATCATAAGCATCTATCATCAAAACAGGGTTATGATACATGTTTTTAAATATTGATATTCAAATAATGATCAAATAACAACACTGTCAAATAAAAGAGGATACACATTATAAATTTAGTGACCTCTACATTTTAACAATACTATTCATGGGTGTCACAAGCTTGTGCTCGAACCCCACAAAATAGTATTCATACTGGATTCAACAATTGACGTACTAATTTATTTGTCATATAATAAATTTTATACAGGAGGAGAACATATTCCATACATTATAACAACAATATTAACTCAATCAAAGATACACACAGAAAAGATGCTTCCAGTTCGAAGGCACCATGACATGGTCTCCACACAATAACAAAGACTACATAAAATGAATGGATGAGGTTAAGAAGCTCAAATTGAGCTTTTATGTCTAAACTATAGACTATTAATGCAAAGGTTTCACCATTAACTATTGATTCATCAACACTCAAAGGTACGGCTATGTAGGTGCTCAACAAAAGCATTCAATCATGAAAGTCAAAGATAGATCATTAAAAAAATGGAGGCCGATTCAAACTGAAGGAAAATGATAGCATGCATAGATGGAGTTAACAAAGAGTTAAATATAAAAACCCATAATTATTGGTTGCTGAAAATAAGATACCTAGATCAACTAAATGGAAAAATCATTTAACAACATGCATGGTAGAGACAATAAACAATAGAAGAATCAAGTATTACAAAGTCTATGTGATACATTAATAATTCTACAACATGTTCAAATGAAGAAAGAAAATCAAATGGAGATGACTTATCTTCTAGTTGTTTCCATTCGAAGTGCAAATGGAGGCTGAGTTTGAAATGTTGCATGCCCAAGATTAAATCAAGGAAGATGGAAAGTAGAACCATATTTTATGGCATGGAAGTCATAGTTCAAAGAGAGGCTGAGTTCAAGTAAATAAAATGCCATGTTTCATGGCAATGAAACCCTAAATACAAAGCTCATGCAAATAAAGCCTGCACATTAAAAGAGGACTCCAGAGAAGAGCCCGCGACATTATGAGGAACCCAAGTTCTTTGTAAACAACAAGTAACTTCAATAAAGATGAGGCAGCTCCCAGTCAAAAATGAATTGACTCTAGCAAGACCCCGCGCTCTCTGTTTGCTAAAACAGTGAAGCTCTAGTTGGAGCATGTACTCCAGTACCGAACAGAGCCCATACATTATGACATAAACAAAGGAGTGCCAGTTCAAGAAAAACTCGTTCTCTCCATGTTGCTCATGTTAGATACCAAAAAATTAACAGAAAACTGTAGTGTAAACCAGTGCCAACTCTTAGATTTGAAATGGTGAGATGCAGATTAGCCAATTTTAATAGAGGAAGCAAAGAAACAGTGAAGAAATTTCAGACATGGCAGCGCCAAACAACAGGAAAACCCTAACTTCTCTCCCAAACAACAAAATGCAAAAACAAAATGGCTAAAATGCCTATGCCAAGTTTGATGGAATTTTAGGTTCATTAAAGTACTAATACCTTGATATTTGCAGTGTTACAACAGTATTTAGACAGCTCATCCACTAGATTTTCTGCATTGTATTAGTCATGTTGACCTTAGGCATGATTAGTTAGCTTGACTTTTGTGTCGGGTATGTCATGGGTTAGGGTTGTGAGACTATGGGATCGGGTTTTAAACTATGAGTTAGGGATTTTATGCAAATATGTTAGGGTTTTAGGGTTGGGGTTACATCTTAAGTTATTTTGGAATATATTTTAGATATTTTAAATATATTCTTTGATATATTAATATATCCTTTGATATATATTGAGATATACTATAAAAGATGTAATTCTTCAAAATATCAACTTTAGGAGGGCTTGTTAGAGTACTAAATTTTAGGCATTAGTCATGCTTTAAAAATAGGGATATGCTATTTTGGGGGGCATCATTTAGGCCTCAAAAATAGGGTTATCTATCTGTTTAGGAGCACCTTTTGAGGGGGATATTTCATTTTCAAAATTAGCCTTGGAGGCTATATATTTGAACTTCTTATTCATTTGTAGGGGTTCAAAATTTGGGGAAATAAAGGTATTAGTGAACATATTGTTCCTGTGCATCGTTTCCTTGTATTTTGTAACCATTTTTGTAGATTTTGAAGATAATAGAGCTGACCTTATTATTCATAAATATTTTGTGAATTTTTCTATCTATCCTTCCAAGTTTTCTGCATTTAAGTCTATTGTGTCTTTCAAGCATAGATTAGTGAATTGTTTCAAATTCCTATTCTAAGTTATAAAGAATAAAACTTTTGCAGAAGTTACGTGTTTGTTGATTGAATTTTTAAAATTAGTGGCACCAAACCCTAATAGTGAATTGTTTATCAGCCTAGGTGTTGTGAAGTGAAAGTTATTGCAAGAGTCCAGTAATGTATGTCCTATAGGTACATATTTATAATTCTAACAAATCTGTATCCATTTTGGTGTATCACCTTCTTAATTAGTATTCATTTTAGTTATCCTTCTCCCTTTTTCTCAAAACCAAGAAGATCAGTGTTAGGTGATATCCCAGATCCAATAGGATCCGACCTAGAATTTGGAGATTCATTCTCTCATCCACCAAGGAGAATATTTCTATGTTTCAATAGGATGGCTAGATTCCGCATCCAGCTATAGGCACAATCTTGATTGACAACAATTACCTTAGTCTTCTTTTCACTTTTCTACTCCGATCTCTCCTAAGCTTTGGTAAGTGCGGTGAAAGCTAAGCTCACCATCTCATCCTCATCCATACGATCAACATCAACATCTATAGATTTTTATTTTCTTGCCAACAATAAGATAGAAGATGTGTTTACCTTAGTTTTGATTTAATCTTTTTCTTCTTCTTCTTTCTGCTCCATTTCTTTCTGTAGTTCCTCTCTCTGTTCTTCCTCTTTGAGTTCTTCATCCTCCTGTTCTTCATTCTCTACAATAGCACTATCAATGTTTCCTTCAAAAGGGTCCTTCTCATCATGAGAAGTGTCAAGTGTCACAGGCACACTAGAAACATAGAAATCTAGTTGCATAACATCTTTGCTCTGCTCAACACTTGCCTCAGCTATCTTGGAACTCTCTCCCATTCCTAAGGATGTAGGCATTGTAGTTTTAGTAGGTGCAATATTCTCAGGAATCGATGACATAAGTATCTGATCCAATGCTCTCTCATTCTCTTCAATAACATCTTCATACTTTCTTGCCATAATTTTTACTAACCTTGCCTTTGTGCTCAATAAAGGTTTCAATTTAGAAAGAAGTCTCTCTCTCTCTCTCTCTCTCTCTCTCTCTCTCTCTCTCTACAGGTTGTTGGAAATGTTATACAAGATTATGAATGGAGAGGGGAGGGGTGAATCAGTTCACTAAAACTTTTATACTATAAAATTGTCTCACTTCCGCATGCTTTACCAAATGAGAACTATAAATGAAAAGCAAGTTAAAACATGTAAATTACTTCAAGTACACATATAAAAAATAGAATCATAACACCATGATTTTTGGTCATGCAGAAATCCTTGGTTAGAGGAAAAAACTGCGGTGGGGATGACACCCACAATTATTCACTACTGCAGTAAAAAGATTGCTTGGTTAGAGCTACAATGTTTAGCTACTTCTGATAGCTTACTCTGTTAAGAGTATAAAGACTTATGTAGTCTACCTTGTTAAAGGATTTCACAAATTCTTCTCTAAGAATTGTACCTTTTTAGAGGCTTTACAAAATAAGATCTGTAAGGATCTACCCAGTGATGGGATTTTCAAAATAACAAAAATAATGTATTCAACAATGCTTTTAACTTGTCTGAAATGATGCATCAATATGTTATGCTTGATCAAACTCTTTATGCTCTGAATTCTTTACCTTTGAATCTGCTTGGTGATGTGATCATCAAACCTCTCTTCTACAAATTTTGTACTCGGTGCTACCTCAAATACTCTGCTATCCCCTAATAATAGTAACAACATTCATTCCTTTTTTTTTTTTTTTTCTACTCTCTATGTATTCTCATAAGGATTCTTCACTTCTTAAGTATCCTCATTTTTTGCCTCTTAATCTCCTTGATTAGGTTTTCCTTAGGTCAATCTCAGTCGTTCGATCATCCTTATGATTTATTGCCACTAGGTAAACCGCCTGACTGTTACCTTGGAAATTGTTCCCTTCTTGGAACTCACAACATCTATTTTTCCGCTTAATCTCTACCTTGCATCTTGTTCTTGATTATTCTGGTTCGTAGATTCTGTAACCAACTGACTTTAGTGATCATAGATTCTTCTGACATCGTCTATCAATTCATTAAGTGCGTTCTTATCAAGATTTGACTCAATTTTCTTGCTCAGTTGCCTTTCTTGCATTATTCAGTATGTAAATACTTCAACTTCTTGGTAACTGACTACTCTCAGTGCTCGGTAAGAGGTTTCAAACTCGGTACTCAATAACTATGACCGAATAGCATTTCCACTTGGTGACTATTTTCGCTCAGTGCTTGATTTGTCTTTCTTTACCGACTGCTCGTCCCTTCACTTACATTACCGACTGACTTCTCCTACTCGATAGTACTGTCCATTTCCTTTACCGACTAGACTTGGCTGCTTATGACTTTGACAAAACTTATGACAACAAAGTGAATAGGGTAACAATCTCCCCCTTTGTCATTAGTTTGGCATTTTGATAAAAAATTCAAAGTCATCAATCAAAACTCAAAATTTATAACTCCCCCTTTTTTGATAGTCCCTATGCGCTATACACTTCAAAAATTGTATTCCATACATTATCATCCTTTGAAATATTACATATTATTATCCCCCTTTTTTGACAAAAGTGCCAAAATAACAATTACTTGTCAAAAATGTACTTATATTTATTTGGAGATCAGACAATGCTGACTCCCATGTCTCCTTAAGTGTCTTCATAACTATAATATGCACATTTATGTTAGCTACTAGACCTGTGATTGTGTCAAGTGAACTCATCTATGGCATAGTGACTAAGTCTTTGCCTTTCTTCAAATTTTTTTGCATAGCCTAAATATGTGAAATCAGAATGGCTGGCAATTCCAATAACTCTATCTGGATTTTATGTTCCTCTTGCTTGAGTTCATGTTGGTGTCCCATGAGATGCTTGATCTTCTGATAATATACTTGGATTGAACCGAGTTCAATAGATACATCTTTTAGGTGTTCGGTTAACTCAGTTTCTACCGACTGTTCTTTATTCCTTACGTCCTCAGTAAATTTTGAAATTTGACAAAGCTTTTGAAATAATGAAAGAATTGTAATTAGAGTCTGCTCTATAGCTGTACATAGTTCAGAAAGAGTTACCTTGTCTTTTGCTATATGTTTCATTATTTGCTCCATTATTCTCTTTGTCAACTTTGGCTCATGAATTTTCAATAAGGATTCGGTGGTATCCATGTTCGGTACCTTTATTTGTTGAGCAAGTTTGCCTACTTGTTGAATCAAACTATCTTTGTCGTTTATTGCAGCATCAGGTAGCAGTGATTGAAAGATGTCTTTGACATCTTCAAGAATGTCATCTTTTCTTCCTCATTTCATCAATCAACTTTTTTTGGGCTGCCTTTCTCTTCAATAGTTTCCCATATGATGCCAATTGCTCAGCATTCATGTTTCCAAAATCAGGAGGGGGCAAAATGATTTCTTCTGTTAAGTCAATTTCCTCCTTCTTTTTCTTCTTATTCTTTTTGCTTTATGGTGAGATAGATGCCTTAAGTGCATCGGTGGGAGACTTGTTTGTGTCTGATGTGCTCTTAGATTTCTCCTCTGACTTATGAGTGCCTTCTAGCTTTTCTTTTTCTCTCTTCTCTTCTTGTGTATCTTTATTCTCCTTCCATTTCTCATTTTCCTTCTCTTTCTCTGACTCTTTCTTTTTCTCTATCTCTTCTTTGGAGTCTTGTTGCTTCTCTCCTTCGGTGTTGGTTGGGGGAACCAATTCATTTCCTTTACTTTGTTCATTTCCTTCCTCGGTGGTCTTTGTACTTATCTTAGAATAAGCATGAATTTGTTGTATTACAGGATCTGATTCTTTGGTTGTTGGAGTGTCACTCGATGTTTTGATCTGTTGTATCCATAGCATTTTCTTCCTTTGCTGCATCTTGTGCAAGATCCTCTTCTTCTGATGCATCTTCAACATTTATTCCACTAGTATCTTTGGTTAGGTCAATGGGATTTGTTTGACCTTTACTGCCTTTAGATGATTATCCTTCGGTAGTGCCCTTGGTTGGCTTGTCTTCTTGAGACTTGGTGGCATCTAGCTTGAATATTTTTCTCCACATTTCATATGTTTCTTTCTCAACTTATAAAAGCTTACCGATCATTATTCTTAGTGCTCTATTTTTCACAAGAAATCTCCTTGAATAGTTCTATAGAGATTCATCAATTTCTTGCACTGATAATTCAGGCATTGTCACAACTGATGATCTTTCTCTTATTTTTTTTTCAGCAGTCAATGCATATTTCCACCTTCCATCTACCTTATTGTATAACTCATCAGGAAGCTGGCTTGAAACTTCCATTGGTGTTATTCTAAATTTATTCAGTGTGAAAATAACAACATCTTCAATTCTTACCTGATCATTTACACTCAACTGTTCATATCTCAATTGTTTTACTCCAGCAAAACCTCCATGTTTCATTAATGAATCAATGGATTGGTTTTGATGTCTTTTGTGGTACTTTGGGTGCCTTAGTCTCCTCTGTTTCTGTTTCACTTTCAACTTGCAGCTTCAATTTTCTTCTTGGCTTTACAACATTTTTCTTACTCCTCATATATGTTTTCCCTCTAGGTTTGAGTGTCTTGATTTGTTCCTTTTCTTTTGCCCTTACCGAGGCCCTTGTGCTCCTGCCACTTGGTGAGGGATTAGCTTCTGGTTGTTTCCTCTTCTTCTCAATTCAAGGTGATGCCTCTATTTCTTCTTCATCCTTTCCAACTTCAAGTTTCTGTGAAAATTCCCCAATCATTTTCTTTGTTTTCCTTATGGCCTTAGGTATCACTATACCATGCTTGATCTTTTATTTAACTTCTTCATAGGTTCCATATCTGTCAGCTTTCTTGTCAATGGGGTCTTTCAACAATGTCTCAATTTACTGTGCAGCTATGTCAATATCAACTTCATATCCCATTGGTTGAAGCCAAATAGTCCTTCGCTCAACAACCTTAATGATACACATGTTGGTATGTACTTCAAAACAAATATTATCATGATATCTTTCCACTAGCTGGGGTGGAATCCTGAATCTTTTATGCATCTTTGCTTGAAACTTTACAAAGTAATCCTTCATGATCAAATTAAAATTATTTCCCAATCCTAAAATATATTCATTGATTTGATAAATTATTGGCCTATCTGTGCTCCATGTTACTTCACCGACTGATGGGAAAAAGTTCTCAAAATAGAAAAATATACATACCAATAGTGGACCAAACTTCAAAGTGTTTGTCTTGGATTTACTGATTGTGTTCATGTTGTCTTCAATTTGCCTCAACAAAATATCACAAACATCTAATTTCATTCCTTTCTTCACAATCTTGTAAGCCAGGTCAACTGCTCCACAGGGTACACTGTCTACCCTAGATGATTGGAAGACTCGATAGACAATGATGTTACATGCAAAGTTAAGTTCTGCATCTTCTATCGTCAAAATTCTCATCGCTCTACCATCCCATTGAGCTTTGATTATCTCACTCAACGTTTCTCTATCAATCTTCTTGATTGCCTTTGGTCTGTGTCTGATTGGTAGGCCAGTAATGATGTGTAGTACATCCTTAGTGATCTTTACTGGTTTCTCTAGCCACATAAACTGATTGTGTACTCGGCTAAGCACAAATCTGATCCATTCAGGTTTGAAGACTCTTGGAAGATGAAGGGTATGCACCAAACCCTTGCTCTCTAGAGGTGTGTGCCCATCTCTCAACTTGCCATTGTCACACAGTTTATTGAATGAAGTGTCCAACTCATTAACACAAATATCTTCAATTTTGCAGTGGATGAAGGATCGAACATCATCTACCAATATAACCCTAGGTGGAATGGAAGATAATGCTCCCGTCATATCAATTTCTACAGCTTTGGTGGGTGGCATCTTGTGTTTAGGGTTTACGAGATCAACATTCTTTTCCATGACTGGTACTTTCTTCTTTGGTGCCATTAGATCAGGAATAGGGATGGAAATAATCCTTTTCTCTTCAAAAGCTTAACTTGGTTGAAAGCAAACAATGATGAATACAACTATAGATGATTTAGCTTGTTTCAAAATTTACCTCGGAGATCACTTGAATGCACAAAGACTCGATCGCTCTGCAACTCGCTCTTGATAACTCAAATGCGTAAGGTGTGAAGTGACTTGCAAAACTTCAGATTTATAGCTTTTTCTCAATTAGGGTTTCCAATGAATAAGTTAGGTTATCATAAGTGCATTCACCGACTTCGTGAAATTCAAATTTCACCGACTAACCAAATACTCTGACTTGCATGTAAATCACAACAAAAACTTTTGTAGAATATCCAAATGCATCTAATCATGCTAATATGGATCTATGCTCTCTTAATTTAGGAACTGATTAAAGATTTGAATTCGGTGAGCAGTTCCTACATACCTTTTACTGACTAAGTGCAACTCGGTGCACTCATCTCGGTAGATGAGGTGTTTTCAATATTTCCAAGTGAGGTTCCATCATATTGCTCTTTTATTTTCCAAGTTTTGTTCATTTTTTCCCTTATCTCATCAACAATAGGTGTCTTCTTGTCATTACTTTCTTTCTTGTTTGATATATTGACTCGGTACCTGCAATCTTTAGCTAGGTGTCCTATTTTGTGACAGTGAAAACATGCCATACCAAAACTCCTCCATGATTTCCTGTTGTTCCTTCCAAACATTAATAAGTAATTTGCAGCAATGTGTCCATACCTTCCACATGATGCATAGGAGATGTTGGTATTGTAGTCCCATGGTACTGATGCTTCTGTTCGGTTGGATTGTGATCTTTCTTGGTTCGATGTCCACTTGTTATTCCTTGTCTTTGTTCTACATTCTTCAACTTTGTGTCCATACTTGTTGCAAGTGTTGCAGTAACCATCAAATTAATCTTTCCTTGACTTGTTAGGGATCCTTGATCTACACTCAAAAGCTTTATGACCATGTTTATTGCATCTAAAATAATATCCATCAAATTTAGGTTTACTAGGTACATTACCTTCTCTGCTCCTACAAACATTTGCTGTGTGACTCGGCTTTCCACAATAGTTGCAATGAGGTTTCTTCCTTTGTCTTGGTGGTGCTTCAGTACTTTCATCTTTTGATGAATTAGATTATTCTCCTTGGTCGGTAGTGTTAGTTCCATTGAATCCAATACCCATTTTGTCACTCGGTTGCTTTTGACTTTTGAGTTGTTTGTCCAAAGCTTGAGAGGCTTCTTCCTTTTTCTTAAGTACTTCATTGATGTTATTTTCATTTGTTAGTTCAGTGTTCAATCTTTCTATTTCTGATTTCAATGATTGATTTTCAAATTCCTTTCTAGCAATCTCTATATTGGCATTCACAAGTTGATCAGTCATGTTATGATGTTGCTGTGTCATTCTTATGATCTCATTGTCTTTTTTTGCTAACCGTGCTTCAGCCTATCTTTTGTCATTTTCAATCATCCTTTTTCCATCTTCAGGACTTCTTTTACCTTCTATCAACTCGGTCATCCTCATGTTGTTTGATTCAAGATCTTTCTTCATTAAATCTAGCTGTTCGGTAAGTGAGTCATTCTTTTCCATTAGTTCTCTGATGGCTGTCTCATTTTCATCATTCAGGCTACCTTCTGAAGCTGTTTCAAGTGTGTCAACCTATTCTTGAGTAATCTTTAGTTCATCATATAGTTTTCTTCTCATTTTCAATGATTTCTCCAATTTCCTTCTTAACTCGGTAATCAATTCTTGTGCACTTTATAGCTCATACTCAAGACTGTCAATCCTCTTAGCTTGCCTATAAATTTCCATGACTAGGATATTTTACTCTTAGGTGGTCAAACCATTAACTCAAGAGTCAAATCTCTGATACCAATTTTTGGAAATGTTATACAAGATTATGAACTAAGAGGGGAGGGGTGAACCAGTTCACTAAAACTTTTATACTATAAAACTGTCTCACTTCTGCATGCTTTACCGAATGAGAACTATAAATGAAAATCAAGTTAAAACATGTAAATTAATTCAAGTACACATATAACAAATAGACTAATAACACCATGATTTTTGGTCATGCAGAAATCCTTGGTTAGAGGAAAAAACTACGGTGGGGATGACACCCACAATTCTTCACTACTGCAGTAAAAAGATTGCTCGGTTAGAGCTACAATGTTTAGCTACTTCTGATAGCTTACTCTGTTAAGAGTATAAA